>WWET01005226.1:56671-73446 GCA_011038615.1 Limnodynastes dumerilii
GGTCCAGTCTTCTAAGCTTTTAATCCGATGGGGTGTTCTTGGCAAAACAAAAAACCCTATTGGAGCGCCGCTTACTATGTCCTGCAAGCAGGACATCCCCGGCGCTAATGAGAGGTTGGCTGGCATTGGGTCATATATATACCCTCTGCCAGCGTGGGAAATGGCCAAAGTCTCACGATGGAAATTGTGATTTCCCATGAAATGCTGGAACAGCTTGGACAGCCATTTTGTTAATGTGTGGAATATTTACCAGTCCAAGCAGGCTCAGAAACCGCACTGTGCACACGCTAGATAGAGGGGGCGGGGTAGTTTGGTGCCAGTCCAACCCTTTCTACAGACTCGGGCCCTGCCTTCTTGCTATGGGGCCCAAATAGGTCTACTTCCACTCCTGTCTGTCAGTGTCCTAGTAGGTATCTCTTTCTTTGAGTGACTGCAATGTCTAAATCTATTACTAAGATTAAAGGTGTGAGTTGTGAGACCCTTTGGTTGTTTAGTGGGTCCCACCTTATTGCCCATGAAGTGCATCAGTTGCCAATCAGTTACAGTATAACTGGTATATTGATATACCTTCAGCACAATTCTCTCCTTCTTAAGACATTCTGTCTTAGAAAATATTGCGTTAAGACAAAAACACTTGATGATATTTTCCTTGGGGAACCCCTTTCCAAATGTTTCCTGTAAGTAATGAGGTAAAAACGCACAGACTGCATCTTTCCAGCTGTACAGTAACCAGTGCTTTATATTATCTGAATTATGTATTGGTACTCACACACAACAGCACAACAATCTTTCATATGCCCCACAGTCAGTTCATTTTATGCCCACTGTAATGCCTCACTGTGGTGCCAGAACAAAATGAGAGCTGAGAGATGAAAATTTTAGTTCCTCTTGAGTGGGTATTAAAGTCCCCTCACTAAAAAACCTACAGTATAATATTAATCCCTGTTGTCGTAGAGGCTGCAGTATTTGCAGTCCCCATAACTATCAGTCCCATAAGGATAAAGCAAATGGAACAAAAGGGAATTTATAGTGCAATAACTTAATAATGAAGCATAGCCCTGCGACTGCGAGGGTACAGGAGCTGTACAGAAACAACTGTTGGAGAAAACCTATTTATTTGTCTTTTGCTCTGAGAACTTCTGTTTATGTGACCATGTGTGATCAATGTTCACAATACTTTTTATTGATCTTTACGCTCAGATTTTTTTTGAATGCTTCATATTGCCAGTATGTACTTTTTCTTTTTTAAATTTAAATTTATTTCATATGGATTTATTAAACTGAATAAAACCCTAAAGGAATCACTCATTGCATAGATTATTTCCCATGCTCAGAAATTAAAATGTAGAAACATTGTATTGGATCCAAACTAATGACACCAGATCCTTATTGGATTTCTGTGTCTTCCGTCTGTCTCTCAAACAGAGTTCCGTCCCAGTTATCCTACCATAAGATTTTCAATCCCGATTTAAAAAAGGATGGATCTGAAATTTTAAAACATGGTACTGGCCTGGATAGGGCGTCTTGAGTCTATAAAGGATGGTGTGCATAGAGCACACCTATACTGTAAGATTAACATCCCTTCCCCTCCCACTAGTGCTCACACCGACCCCTCCATCAGAAACCTGTCATAACTACCAAAAGTACCTTTCTGAACTGAAGTGTGTGTAGGTGTAATCACAATAAGTGGTTATTTCCCATTCTATAGATTAGAAAACACCCCTTTTCGGAAGTCTGGATCCATTTCATTATTATTTCAGAAACTAAACAAATTGAAACGCTGAAAAAAACTCTTAACAGATGGAACTTTGATAAATAGATTTTTTTCTCCTATAAAGATTTGTTATTTTGTGATTTTTAAAGACAAGCTAATTCAGCTTATTTCTAAAACATGTGTGAGGTTATGCTATAAAAGTATGTATGATGCTGAGCTTTGCTACAAATGTTGCCTTTATATTGACTATAAAACAGCCCTGCGTATTAGTGAGACCAGATGGTAACGCTTGTGCCTCAGAGACTACAAAGAGAGAGAACATATAAAATAACACTATTGTAGAGTAACTGTGGCTCATTTTCATAGATAATTTTCTTCTTTTTTTCATTTGAAATGCAATGGGTCAGGAAGAAAAAAAACCCCAAAAGATTCCATTATACCAATGAGAATTGTAGAGACTATTTTTCAGTTAAAGTTTACTTTAATAATACATTTTGCATGTTGGTGTTTTTATTCTTGTTATAATGGGAACATTTTCCAAAGTGGCCCAAGTGTTTCCAAAGCATTCAGTTGTAGCTTATGGAATGTGAAAAGCCACAAACAGAGAGAATATGTCACATAGGGTCATCTTTTTCTTAAAGTGTCTGTCAGCCCCTTTAACAGGGATTGGTACATAGGGCCTGATCCAGAGCTACGGCCGCCGTCGCTAGTACGGTGGCCGTAGCTCTAATGTGCATGCGCCGGGCAGATGTTGCCCGGCGTTACTATGGAAATGCCCGATCGTCCATAGTAGCGCCGTAGGGACGCTGGAGGGGACGTCCTCCAGCGTCCCAACGCTCACGTTACTCCTGGAGGGCGGGGGAAGGTAAGTAAATTAGCCTAGGGGGGCGGGCTAGGCGGCCATACGCTCCTGTGTGAGCGTATGGCCCCTTTCTTACGCCGGGCGAAGCTAGGGTAGCCTTCAGCCGGCGTAAGGAAGGGGCCATACGCCCGCACAGGGGGAGTGTTAGGCCAGAGCACTGACGTTACGCTGAGCGCTACAGCGCTCAGTGTAACATCGTAGCTCTGGATCAGGCCCATAATTACTAATTAAGTACTACCTAGGTAATCCTGCTAATCCTGTGCCAATTTAGTGCAGAGCTCATGGATTTTGGGACTGGTCATTCTGGGAAAACTAGGCCAGGTGTTAGTGACGCTGTGAATCAGGTTGAATCAGAGTGTGGATTCTAAGGACCTGGTGCTCACTGGAGCCCCTGATGATGGAGCAGTTTTGACTGCAGGCTGTGGTCCCTGAACATGAAGCCCTGTATAACTAATACAATATTTATGAATAACGCGATTGCGCATAAAAGTAAATCAAGTAAACAAAAATAATGATTGAAAAAAAACTTGCCTCCAGACTTCTCCATGAATTGAAGACAAGGCAGCGGAACAATACCCTAATTTGGGACTGTCTCACTGGAAAATGGGACAAAGACCCCATAGGGCTACAGACCCCATAAATGGCAGGCAGGGCTGCACTGGGACACCAGACAGGCAGGGGTTAAGGGGTTTCTTGTTTAGGGTTTAGATAGGCTAGTCAGTGTTGGGGACCGTGTTTTAGTTAAAGTTAGTAAAAGGATAACTTAAGGGGGGTGGGCTTCACTTGCCAGAAAGATTTTCCCTGCCTCCCTCCCTTACAGTTATAAGTTTTTTCTAACACGTATATTCCCTAGCGGTCGGGTCAGTAGGTATGCCACCTTGCAGGTGCTGGGGTGAGCTTGATGATTGGGTTGTTGTTGGATGGAATTGCTTACCGTGAACGCCAATGTATCAGTTTACAGGGTTAAATTTTAAGATAAGCTTTAAGGACCGTATTCAGACTTCCGTTTGGAAATACGACCGCAAATACACGCACGCACGTAGCAAGGAACACGCACCAAAACGCCAGTCACTCTCCTTACTAATCTGTGCTCACATTGACTTTCACCACCATAGACCACCTCTGTCTTTCCGTGTGCAGTCCCGTGCTTCTGTGTCCTCCGTACGTGCGTGTCATAATTGTGCCCACTTTCCTTCATTTAAATGCATCACCCTGCCCATTTTCACTTAAATTCTCCCGTGCGTATATTTGCGTTGCATATCCGGACATATGTACACACATGCCTATCATACGTCCGTCCGTAAGGCACTTCCGTGTAAATAGTCTACGTCAACTACGTACAAAAAGTTACTACACATCCACGCACGGGAGTCGCCGTGAAAACGGAAGTCTGAATACGGCCCTAAGTTAGGCGCTGAATCCCCCATCTGCTATTGGGCCACCTTTCACTGCTGAATGCTCTAGCGTTTAGACATTTAGTTATAGCATACAATTACAATTCGGCCCAATCTCAATTATTATGGTAAATAAAACCATGTTCCCTTTTAAGCCCAGCTATTGTGTCTGTGTCTTTATTTAATAGTTTAGGTTTGCCTATGTGGTGCCAGAGTGGAACATGTGCTGTTTGCCATTTATTGTGACAGTTGGGAGGTATGAAAATTAGAGTTAGGCGATTTTTGCCTACTCAGCTGTTTAAAATTAAACTTAGCAAAAGAAAGTATATAGCCTGCATGCAAAAATGTGAATCCATTTGCACCTCTCACACTGCAACATGATTTGCCCTGGTGCAAACTTGTACCTTTTTGTAGCTGCTCCTAAATCTTTATTCACTGCTGTCTTCCCTTAAATCCAAGCAATGCTAATATCTGAATAATCTGCAGTTCAACGTTCTGTAGTCATAAAGAATGAATATCAATTTACTTCTAAGACGATAAGATTAACATCAAAGATGTTTCTATTTCTTTAGCTGATTTAACATTTATCACCCCGTTCATTAGAAGCTGCATTGTGTGGGTGGCTGCGTGAGAGGTCACAAGAATTCTGGTAGCAGGAAAGAGATCTCACAACGCTGCTCAACTTCTACCTAATAAGGTTAAACAAAAGGCAGGTTTTATTGATAGTACAAAGGAAATAATCAGAGCACGTGTTCAAACAGAATCTTTAATGCAGAAGCAGACACACATTTCACTCATGCAATATCTCTAGCTTGTTAAGTTTAGGTTAGAAGGTCATTCTTAGAATCCTCATTCAATAAGACACTGGACCGGATCCAGACCCCCGCGTGCTTTGCGTGCGCGCGGGGGTCTGAAATTACGCGAGACAGAGGGGAGTGCACACCCCCTGTCACTCCCCTCTGTCGTGCGGGCTTTATGGTAGCTTACGCTGCCATAAGCCTGCATTAACTGCGTCGGGCGGATCAGCGGTCCGTACGACCGCTGATCCGCTGCAGTGTGGGAGCCCCCTCCCACACTGTACACTTTACATGCTTCCCCCCGCCCGCTTTAGCGGGCGGATGGGAAGCACAGCCCATTTGCACGCAAATGGGCTCGGACGGAACAAAGTTCCGTCCGATTGCTTAAACGCTAGGATTACTATAGTAATCCTAGCGTAACATCTGGAGGGCGCATGCGCCCTCCGTTCAGTCAGGTGATTTACGCACCTTGCGTGCGTAAATCACCTGACGCTATTAATTCTGGATCCGGTCCTCTATCTTGAAATTCCTGGAAAAAATCTGCAATGAAGTTCGATAATGAACTGATTTTCAGTTTATAGTAAACAGAGAGACTGGATTTTATGTGCTAGAGTTATTTCACCAATAGAATTTATAATAATGCATTCATATACTTAAATATAACTTTCTCTTTGATCTGCAAAATTTTTTTAATAAACGGCAAATGGCATAGGACCCACTCACGCACCATGCAACCAGGCACACCTTAATGAAATAAAAACACGGACACAGTCGGCTGCGTTTAAAAAGGGAACATGGTTTATTGACTATATAAATTGGGCCGAATTGAATTAGATGACTAACGCTGTGTCATCTAGCAATGAATGGGTGGCCCCCATAGCAGAATGAGGGTTCAGCACTTACTTAACTAAATTAACTAAACTAAATACAAAACCTTGGCGCTCAGATCAAACGGGCATACCCATCATAGTACACACCCCATACCTGTAAGGTGGCACACCTACGGAACCCATCCGCTGAGGAATGATAAATTCGTAACGCTCCTGGGTTGGTACTCAACAGCCCGTTTGTCCACTTAACTTAACGTTCCCCCAATTGCGCCACTAACCTTTGCTGAACCCCCACTGCTACCGCCAAACCATGCACCGTCTGAATGGGGAAAGAAAACATGTTAATCAATCACTAAAACTTTACGGGAGGGAGAAATCCTGACGAGAAGAGGAAGACACCTCCCATACAGACCCCTTATAACAACTACCCAACCACCCCCCTTTATCCCTGACTACCCAATTCTAAACCATAACAAACTACCTCACTAAGCCCCCACCCACCCAACCTTACAACCCCCACATAAATCTTTACCCCTGCTTGCCCTGCTACCTAAATGGGTCCCTGCCTGCCATTTATCTTCACTGCAGCCCTATGGGGTCTTTGTTCTTATTGAAATGTACATAAGGAAAACATATTTCAAAGAAAATTCCAATTTGTGTCCACATCCGAACGCAGATCCGTGAGGAACTGCCTACGCCACCCACTCACCCTCATCTGCATGCCTATCCCTGCCCCCCTTGTGGAGATTAGTAATGCAGATGTAACAGAACGCCCTGTTGGATTGATCTCCCTGCCTGCAGAACTGAGTTCCATATACTAGGAGATCCATTGTGTAACCTATATACTTCCCAATGGTGTCAAAGGAGTGTGTACTAAGACCTAGAGCCCTGGAGCACTTGGCCAGGTATCTGGGAACCTCAAAACCATCATCTGTATAAGAACCAGCGTCCAAAATTCTACAACACAGCTTGCGTGCAGGATTATTCTAGTTTAAATTATAGCTCTCTGCTATTTGATGAGACACTCAACTATATTAACTTATTTTTCATACCGGGACTTGAAATTTTATGAAATATTCATATGAAGTATGAATGAAATGTCCTGCGATGAGCACAGAGATCATCACTGGACCTTGCATGGCAGGTAAGTTTTAGTAAATTTTATGAACGAAGAGAGCCTGGCAGACAGCTTTGTTCGTTAAAAGAACAAGTCCTACGTAAATAGAGCCCTTAAGCTTAAAAGGAACCAAACCATCTTCTTCTGCCTTTGCACAGGACTCCTTGTTCTACCTATAAGAGCAGGGTTGTGTTTATACATAATTTAAAGGGTTGGTTCTTATGACCTATAGCTGCTTTACCTTTACATGATGTACCTTCATATCGTGTCTTAAATAGATAGCAGGTTCCTTGGTGAACTATATTTAATTGACTATGGGCAGGCTCAGCTCTACATAATAGAATGCTGAAGCTGTTAGATAACATAGAGTTGGAATGTTGGATGCTGGCTCTTTATTTATATTTCTTTCATGCTCTTTTACCTTTTCTGAGAAACAAAAAAAACTGGCGTCTTACAGTGTCTTTGCATTCTTTGTTGTGGTACAAATAAAGAAAGTAAATGGATATCTGCTGATATTTAGTAAATGCAAATGTATTGTCAGCTGTTGTTTCATATCGCAATACTAATAACTAATCCTGCCCATGGGTCTATTTTTTTTAAATTTTCCAGGACCAATGTATATGTGTACTAGACAAACAAAATGCATTAAAAAGTCATTTAAGCATACACAGATTTGCATTTATGAATTGTCGTTACTGGCCTAAGTGGTCAGATGTAGATAAAAAATGTTACTTTTCAATTATGTGAAATGTTATATGACATCACTACAGCTTATGAATTCATTGATCTGCTGTGTGAGCAGAATGTCTCTGTATCCTTGGAAACAAGCCAGCCAGTCAGCCTATCACACAAACTCTGGCTTCTTAAGCCAAAAAAACAATGCAAGGGAAGCAGTACTCTCCTCAGGATTACTGTTTTCTTATGCATGCTGAACAGACAGATTTTTTTCTGCATTTCTGCTGCATTTTGGCAATTTAAAATATTGACAAAAAGTGGGATTATGCCGGTTCTCTGCTACAACTGTAACAGTGGTCCTGATCCAGATGTATTTTAGCGTGATTTATTATTGCGCATAATCAGAATCATAGCGTACGCACATGGGGCCTGATCCAGACTTAATGATAACAGCTAATTTACGCATACTGTATGAGTAAATCTGGCTGTGGGAACGCAGAGCGCATATACGCGACAGATGCTATGCATCGTAACTCTGATCGTACATATCTTGTACGTAACTCCATATGATAGGTTGTGACATCCCTATTCATTGTGGGGAGGTATGTAAATTGTACAGTATGAGCTGTGTTAGGCACTTATGTATGACAAGGCATTACGAATGACCAGAGATACACAAGAAAATGTTAAGGTAAGGTTCTGAAAACGTAACTCAGCTAAGTAACTTGCATGCGAGGGGAATGCCATGGGGAGTGCATTATACTTAGTAGTACGTAACTTAGGCACACTTGCATACGTAAAACAACCTTAAGTCTGGATCAGGCCCATAGTACCTATCCAAGCCACAGCGGAAATGGTGGCATATTTGTTTGCTCTCTGAAGGTCGTTACATGGGCGTGTGCGTGTGTAGGGGCACAACTGAACCCGATCCACATTTTATTTTATTTTGTTCCAAAATTCTAATTATTAGTTTCTAGGTTTTATTTTTTTATGACAAATACAAAAGCTAAAAAAATGTTTTCTTGTAGTATAAGGACATAATGTCAGTCAATAACACCCTAGCATACATAATAATATTCACCATTGTATATGCCTGAACAGAAATTTTTTGACATGTATAAACACTGTAATGTAAAATAGAATTTCAGAGAATCATTTGTGTATTATTTTAACCTTGCATTATGATTCTCATACGTTCTCATACGACACGCTAGTGGATGTGTCTGTTCATGTATGCCAGATGATCCTTACAACTGCATATGTGACATTAAACTTTCCATGGTCTAGCCATGACCCTGTGGTCGACACTTACCAAATAATAAAACCCGCCGCAATAATAAAAAACAGAAAGCAGTGATTGGGCCTAAAATATTATTTTTTTTAATATTTATATTGACTATAATATTTTATTTCATTGTAACTTTAGCTACCTAACTTGATGGGGCAATAAAAAGCAGATACATTTGAACACAATATTATTACATAAACATTTCATTAAATGTACAACACGGACACTTGATCGCCCCAAACTTCTGGCGCTCTCCTTGTGCCTCGGCGCAGTCCAATAGCATGGGCAAACAAAGGATTGCCCGAAGAAACACGAGTCCTCACTCAGGCTGATGATTACATATGAACTTATAAACGCCAAATATGCCGACTCGGCTCAACCTCCACCTCCTGCTTTTTCGCCACAAACCGGTAACCTAAAAACCGGTTCCACCACCATCAGCTATAACATACCCTTAACTATCTCTAATATACTACAAATAAACAACTCCTGCCCCCGATAAGAGAGATGGACACCGTCCGGCCTATAATATTGAAGCAAATCGTATTTTATTACAGGATGTACCACAACCATGCCTCCTCGCTGCTCTAAAATACCTTCATGGCACGATTACATTTTTGCCGGACGCCATCCATCGCCAAACCGTTTCCTGAATAATGCCACACCCGTCTGGGAATATTAGACCAAACCCAGCGAATGTCGGGCCACCATTCAAAAGCTTGTATAAGGTCACGTTTTATCTTGTTGAAAAGCTCCAGGCCAGTAGTCCTACCAAGATCGTTCCCACCAAGATGAGCCACTAAAATGCTAGCCGTGCTAAACAACACCATTTGCCTAGCGATAGTATCCAGAAAGGAGGACCACACCATTCCTCTTAAACCATACCAATGAACTTGGAAGCCATTCTCAAGCCCTAGCGCCCTAGACAATTGATGCCGAGAGGCCCAGTACACAAAAGAGTGGCCAACCAACCAAACAACATCTACTGGCCTATTATGGGCTGAAAGAGAAAAAAACATATAAATGAACATTAGTTATAGAAGCTTTGAAAAAGATCATAAAATATGCACTATGCCCACATAAGGGGCTGGATCCAGACCTTGTTAAGTGCATGAACTTAGTTACTCCTGGGCTAAACCATGTTGATTGCAGGGGAGTCATATTTCATCTGTTGCAAACAGTATTAGAGTTGAGAGGTGATGTTTCTTATCCCAAGTCTACATAACATTGTAATAGTAAAGCTGGTCAGTATCTGTGTGCAGTAAGCAATTCAAAGATATATCCCTGCATGCATAGAATACAATTAACTTGGCTCCCCCTGAAATCAACATGGTTTAGCCCAGGAGTAACTAAGTTCATGCACTTAACAATGTCTGGATCCAGCTCAAGGACACTAGCTACTACGAAACCCTATCTTAACTAAAGACACAACGAAGGGACCGCGCATTGGGAGCATAAAGGGGCGTATATACTTCCAGAAGGCACCCGACCGCCATTGTCCTAGGTGCCTGATGTCATCCACAGAAGCTCCCTCAGCAGCAGCAGAACAAGCCACCCCAATTCGAAAAGAATGTATCCCGTACTGATCAGGGGGTAAACCTAACTGCAATAAACATTTCTTAAAAACTGCTCTAAATTGAAAGATTGACAACGGAACCCCTTTAGAATGAGCAAACCATACCAAGCAACCAGAGGGGCTCATTTCAGTGAATTGATGACCCAAAATACCGGACAAAGTTCCGGCAACGCCTGCCCCTGCAATATAACCCCACGCCCCCTTGCTGCCTGATCCGTTTTGCTCCTCCAAATGTAACAATGAACAGCATTAGGAAAGAAAAAAAGTGAAAGAGTCAAAAGATGAGGAAACGATCTCGCTAATTCAAAATGCACCTGCTAAGACCGCTTGGAAAAGTGCTGATTCATGGTCGTGGCGTAACTGTGGAAAGCACCGTCATTAGATTGACGAGATTATCATGCAAACGGGGAACCTGGAATCAGGGGGAGGGCTACTTCTAGCCCAGTCCTGGAGCGCTTTAACGATCAAAGGCTGTTTCGTATGATCCTGAACCCCGTACACCTTGCTAGAAGGAGATACCCAATAGAGTGGAACACAGTGAGTGGGACTTACCTAAAGGGTACTCACCCCACTTAAAATTAAACAGGCAATCCGCTTTGCAATGACCAGACCATTGAGGTTGCCCCCGAAATGTACACCATGCCTCCCAGGATGCTCAATAATAACGCAGCGTGTCCGGTGCTAATGCTTGCAATGCCAAATGTTCTAGGCCTTGCCGACCACCTGCCAAACACAAACAGGACAGGGTGTTGGTGTTGGGCTGGCAAACGCCCAAAACGGGTGCAGTCAGACCGTGAAAGTGCGTCCGCTACGTCGTTATCCACATCAGGTACATGTTCAGCCCGGAACTGAATATTGTGCTGCAAGCATCGAAGTACCAAATGCCATAAAAGCTGAATACCTGGACGAGAGGAAGCTCTTTGATGGTTAATGGCCTGGACAACACCAAGGTTGTCACAAAAAAGACAATATACCTGTCCTGAAAGTCTTCGGACCACAATTCAACCGCTACTACCATTGGGAAAAAATCGGGCAGAACCATGTTAAGTGTCCAACTCACGTGATGCCACGCCTCCGGCCACTCACCAACAAACCACGCCTCATGGAAGAAGGCCCTGAAACCCGCACTGCTGCGTCCGTAAGGAGCCGTAATTCTGTGTTGGAAACTGAAGGGGAGGGCCAAAGCCGAACGCCATTGAATGTCTGCAGGAATGAGTCCCGAACTCCAAGATCTGCTTGAAGATCATTGGACAATGGGATCCACTCCTGCGTTCTCTGCACGCCGGCAGACGCACGCTCCAAACGTCGGCAAAAGATTTTTCCCAAGGGTATAATCCGACACGCAAACCTAAGCAAACCCAAGAGGGACTGCAGCTTGCACAGAGTCAACCATTTGGAGCGAAGGGCATCCTGTATGCGTGTATGAAGCTGGCTGATTTTATCGGCAGAGGGAGGTGACAGTGTCAATTTCTATTCCCAAATAGGTGATCCTAGTGGACGGGCCTTCTGTTTTCTTGTGTTCAATAGGCACACTGAGGGAATAACTCCGAAGGGCCGACCACCAAAAAAATCATCCAGATAATGAGATAATCCCGAATGCCTTGTGCCCGCAGCAATGCACCAATGCAAAAAGATACTGAAAGATTTAAAATATGCGCAGGAAATTGAGCAGCCCATGGGTAGGCAGCAGCCAATATAAAATTCCCCACCCAAACGAAAAGGCAGATGGGTGGAGAGGTAGCAGCCTAAAGGCCGACTCTATGTCTACTTTGGCCATGAGGGCATCATGACCAAAGCTGCGCACCATAGAGACTGCAGACTCAAATGATTGGTACACTACATGGGCAGCGGCCTCGGGAATAGCATCATTAACCGACAGCCCCTGGGGAAATTACATATGTTGAATTAAAAGATATTTCCCAGGGGCTTTTTTGGAGACCACCGATTATATGTGTGATAACCCTCTTCCCCAGATGCCCCTTTTTTCCTCGTGTCATGCAAAGTTTTTTTTAACCTCTGCCGTTATCGCAAAAATGTCTACATAGCGACCCTTACAAATTTTTTTCCCTCATCTGTAGCCTAACCCCCCCTTAGAAGCGTGATGTTTTCACAATGCACCATTCCAACCGCAGGAGCAGTGGATGGTGCCGACGCATTCGGGGAACACTTCTGAGCCCGGCGACGAAGATGGCGATTGATGGCCTTGCACAAACTACGTGGATTATGGCGCCAGGAATCAGAGGAGCGAGAAGTAAAAGATGAGCAAGAAGAAAAAGATGAATCATCAGAATCCAACGCATAAACATCATAAGAGGACTCAACCTGTACACCGCTGCTAGTGCCAGGCACCGGATCCTCCTGAGGGTTGGCAGTGGGTGGAAGCAGGTCTTCGCCATTCGATGTTGGAGCAGAGACCTCAGCCGCTGTAGCGCGCCCAGCCGAGCGACGCCCTTGAGACCGTGAACGGCTTCTCGTGGACCCTCTTCTCCTCTGAGATGTAGAAGGAATGTCTGGAAGAAGAGATTCATTAGCAGACTGACCAGACACTACTGGATTCCCCGACAGTTGCTCTGGCTGTGCCTCCATAACTGCTGCCCCGGGCCTAATTGGGGAATGCGAATGGGACTGATGATAAACCAAAACACCCGGGAGGCTAGGAGGCATCCATGGCCATGGTGCATGAGGCATTTGTGCCCCCACTGATCCTGGCCAGTATGGCCACATGGGCATCCCACTCATTGCACCACTGTGAGTGGCCGGGCCCCCTTGCCCGCTACCCCTGCGAACAGTAGCTGAAGCAGCCCTGGCCCGTAACCAGAGGGAATTGTCATGGGGCTAGATTGACTAAAAGGATTAGGCAACGTACCCCACTATGGGGTACCTGATCCGGCCATACCCGACCACCGGAGGAACCCCCCAGGGCCCAATCTTGAGAGAGGTTGATCAGGGACCGCCAGGTGCCTAAACGCCTCTTCTTCCTGTCTTTTGGTGGATGTACCGGAAGAAGATGGCCGCCCGGTGGAAGATGACGCGGCCGAAGACAAAATCTTGCGCGAAGACCTGCGAAAGGAGCCACACCCGACACGCACAGGAGAAACCGATGGGTCGGAGTGCCGCGCCGCATCCCTGGACCGGCGCACAGACCGGGGACAGCGCGCCAGCCGTCAGGACCTTCCTGATGGGATGTCCGATACAACCGCAGTTAAATTTACCGCATTTGGGCCGTGGCGTGACCCGCAAGGTACCGGTGGGGTGCCCGGAATAATGGTGGGGGAAGACTCCTAAAGCCTGGCAGGGACCGCAGCATTGCGCTAGGGGCGAGACATGATTTTCAAAATGGCAGCCAAGGAGCGAAGGAAAGTAGGGGGCAGCAGTGTGCAAATGGCGGGAAAAAGAAAAAAAAGTTATAAGGACAGATAAAGAAAGAACAGACACAGCACAGGAAGAAAATTGTAAGAGAAAGAAAGGAGAAAAATAAATTATGAAAGCAATAATGAGTGACAATATAATACATTTTGACACTTATTCCACTTATCAGCACGCAGGTCTTGTCCCAGTAAAATCCAGGCGTAGAGTTACTCTACTTCTTGTCACCAACGCCCTATCCTGCATCAAACCACTCCCCTACACACCAAGGACCAATCCTGGACCATGGGTAAGTGGCACCACCACAGGGTCCAGCCCACCTAGTAAGTTTAATGACACTCGGGTTTATTGTTAACCCTTTGTTTATCTATCATTTAGCTTTTGCAAAATAACCATGCACATGCATTATGATTTACTGTAATGCAAAGCACTTTGTCATATTTCCAATTTTATTTGACCTCTACTTTTTACATGTTGGCCCACAACTTCTGGACTTTAGTCTGCACATTTCAATAACATATTTAGGCCTATAGTCAGCACTCATTTCTAAAATCATTTTGAACAAATACATTGCACATGTTACACAAAATGCTTATCCAATCCAAACTTCATAATTGATATTGACATGACAAAGGCTCAATCCAAGGAGGTGAAGCCTGATCATAATGTGATTGATGAGCAGTCTTCCTAGTCAATATCTTTTGGTGATTTGCAAGAAACAAAAACACACATGTATATTATACTATAAATCTGCTCATAAAATCACCAAAATTCTCATATTCCACTAAAAATTCCGATAGACAGCCAATTCAGTCACACAAAACTGCATTTTAACTTTTGGACTCTGAGAGTCCAAAAGCGTAATTGCCATTCAGTGGAAAGAAAGAGGAGCAGAGCCCAGCTCCATGGGCGCTGAAGTGATTTACACCACCACCAACCCAATCACCCACACTAATTTCACAGGCAAAACCTTCAACCCCTCTATCCAAATTCCCCACCCCCAAACACAGCCGATCATTCATTTTATCCTGTATCCTCTTCACCTTTTGTTTATTCCCCCCAACTACTGTCTTTCCCACCCACTCTTCTCACCCTTTTCAGTTGATTCTCGTTTTCATTCTCCCATTCATTCTCTGGTGTCAAATTCATCACCCACCCACCTTCTCCTCTACGTCATCTTTCCCACTCTCTTTCCCCACTTCACTTTTCTTCTGAGGTGGCGACTTTTGCTTTTATTCCCTCTTTCTGCTCTATGTCCTCCCCTGAATTATTTTTCTCCATCTCTAGCTCTTCATCTACTTAATTTTATTTCATCTCGCTCATTCTCTGACAGCATGATCATTGTGTCATTAGAGGAGGACACAGCTGGACATTTTCAGTGGTATTATTTTCTAATTGATCTTGTTCAATGTAAATTAGATAGGCTATCACTTCTTATACCTCACTTTAATAGTATATAAATATCCTAGCTTTATAAGTAAATATAGCTACTTTATTAGTACTTTTAAAATCTAGTGTATGCTCCAATGTTTGATGTAAATTACATTGCTGTGTACTATTATAATTTTTTTTTATCTTCCTTGCTATGTCACCATTGTAAGCTTACTAATACAGTATGTTTCTAATGGTAACATTTGTAAAGTGTATTTAGAAATGCATTTTCTGATAGTATATATTTTACAAGTAATATCTCTCTGTGCTCTTGCATCTTTCTCCTATTAAGTTTATGAAAAGTCAATAAAAACGTTAATAAACCATTTTTTAGGAGATGGGAAAGAATGTTACATTTACATAAAAAAAAAAACATATGACAGCAATTACCTTAAACTAATCATTATTATTCCTCTGCTTTTTACAAGCAGGGGACCGGATTCACAGACACGTGTTTAATAAGTTTGTAAATATACGCACCTATTTTGCAAGGCAATATCGATGATAGTCCCTTCGTTCGCACTGATTTTTGGTGACTTATGCTTACATGGGGCATCCTTAACTCTACGGGGGTATTTGCGTTCCTAAGTTGCTTAGGTACATGCGTACATTACTAACCACGCCCTCAAAAGCCCATTTAAATGCCTCTCTCCTCCCACTTTCACTTAACTTTGTACGTATTGAACACAATCACGCCCCTATGTACATATATGTCACTAAGTACGATTTAAAAATCCGTGCCTAATGAACTTCCGTGCCTAAATCCTATGTAACTTGTGTAAAAAAAAGTTACTACGCATTCGCAGTTAATCCTAAAAATTTGCACGGAAAAAGTTGCAACATCATATCTGTGAATCCGGCCCAGGATTTTTAACTTTTATGCTTTTTGATTGTTTCCTGGTGGCCATTCTCTGTGGTGGTGGATGAAGGATAGGAGATGGTAGTTGTGCAGGTGGAAGTTCTTCACTAGAAGTTGGTGATGCAAGTACAGGTAATTCAGGTGTGGTTCAAATTATGACAGATCATAAAGTGCGGATGACCCGTCACTACTGCAGTTAACTTCTTCATGCCCTTCAGGATATTAACTATGTCTTTTAATATTGAGCGCATGCTGGCATTATGCTTGTTTTTTGAGGGTTTATAAGCCAGTGCATCTATTTTGTATAACTCTTTCTTTATTTGCTTCCCTCCCTTCATGGCATAAGTTTATTTAACATTGCACTTGGAACACAAAAACCCAAAGGCTCAATATTTCCTTAATGGCATTACATTAGAATCTACCGAGGAGGAAAGGGATCTAGGAGTCATTATTTCCAGTGACTTGAAGGTAGCCAATCAATGTAACAAAGCAATGAGAAAGGCAAGTCAGATGCTTGGTTGCATAGGGAGAGGAATTAGTAGCAGAAAGAGAGAAGTAGTGATGCCCCTTTATAAATCATTGGTACACCCTCACCTAGAATACTGTGTTCAGTTCTGGAGGCCATATCTCCAGAAAGACATAAATACATTAGAGACCGTGCAAAGAAGAGCAACTAAAATGGCCCATGGCCTTTGTAA
The DNA here is from genome assembly GCA_011038615.1 of Limnodynastes dumerilii. Classification (NCBI taxonomy): domain Eukaryota; kingdom Metazoa; phylum Chordata; class Amphibia; order Anura; family Limnodynastidae; genus Limnodynastes; species Limnodynastes dumerilii. The sequence continues at coordinate 73,279 of WWET01005226.1, forward strand.
CAAATCATACAAAGAAAGGCTAGAGGAACTAAACATGTATAGCTTGGAGCAGAGAAGGGAGAGGGGGGACATGATAGCAGCTTTCAAATACATCAAGGCTTGTGACCAGCTAGAGGAGGGTACCATTATTCAAAAGAAAAGGTGTAATAGAACACAAGGGCATGAATA
>WWET01005226.1:76338-95523 GCA_011038615.1 Limnodynastes dumerilii
CCTCAGTAGCGCCCGGCACTTCCTGCTAGCAGGAAGTGATTTGCAGCGTTAACAGAGGGATTTTTTTTTTCCCCTAGCAGCTGCTCAGCGGTCCCTGGATGGCAGGGCATGGTGCCTAATGCCCTGCCATCCATGGGCATGCTGATGCTTGTAGTTCTACAAGCATCAGCATGCCCTGTTGAGGCACAACATAGGGCAGCGTTAAAAATCCGCACCTCTGATAGGTGCAGATTTTTATCGGTCAAAAACCTGGCGTATTTTTAACGCTAGAAAAGAATTAAATTAGAAAAAAAAATAACGCCGGTAAACGATTTTTTGACAATTGAATCGGGCCCACAGTCTCTGATTGAGTCCACAAATTCACTATTTCTTATTAGTAATGATGCACTTTCATCTGTCTTCCCATAGTAATGAATCACTAATACATCCCTCTTGGTTTCAATCTGTCATAATGTCAGAGTAAAATCTTCCCAGTTCGTTTAAAACCCTTGGCCCCCTTTGATAGTATGTAGAATATGATAAACTGGTTTCTCCTCCAATCCCCCTCAATATAGATATATAAACAGGGGAGGCAAAAATAACAAGAGGACCTTGTTAGATTATTAGTATTTTAGAACATATATTTGCTGCAAGACATATTACACCTCTGAGATTTGTCACTTAAATAGAGTATAAATGTCTTATTTTTATTTGTCCATTTTTTAGGGCTGTGTCACAGAGAAGTGGTATTTTTACACAACAAAGAAAGCACTGCTTGAAGGTTTTTACTAATGTGAAATTTTGTGCAATTACTCTAGTGAGGTACAAAACGACTTGTGTGACAATAACAGTTTGATGCCATTTATTTTTATGACTATTATTTGTCTAGAAAATCACTGTGATGGAAACAGAAAGGTTAAATCACAACTATTTCAAAGGGCCATTAAGATACAGTCAAGTATCTATGCTTTGCTTGTTGTAATTATACTTTCTGATGTGAAATAGGAAGAAATTATTCTTGGAAAAAAATCCGTTTTGCTATTTTAAATTCTCTCGGTACCTTTCTACCCCAAATTATAGAGTGAGTGAATGTCTCAAAAGGCTTCACAATTTCATGTAATATAATGTCCTATTTTACATTTAGCTACTGTGCTTCTACTTCAGTTTGACACAGTGCCCTTCACTCACAATAGCTCGTTTATTAGCCAAATCCTGTGACTCCCACCTTTAATGTCTTGTACCTGGAGGGCTGAAATAACTCTTGGCATTTTTGAAAAGGTCATGTACTTAACCCTTTTTCATCTCGCCTTTCAGCATTTTGTAGTGCATGAGCTCAAAGTTATTTACTGACTTCAAATCAAAGCCTGTAACTATCTCAATTCTTTAATTGTTTCTGTTTTTATTATTGGTTTTTGCATGAAATTCCTCCTCTTTAAGATATATCTTAGATATATCTTGTGATTTTTTCCAAACTAATTTTACATCTGTAAAACTACCACCACACTATGACAATTGTGCTAATCAGCTGATTAAGGGCTTGTTGACTTGATTATTGTGTAGTCCAGACACTCCAACATGACCCATTCCATTAGTAACAAGTTCATCCGCTCCTATGCTTGCAACTGTCACACTCACCTGGTTTAAATGAATTAACTGAATTAATGCATTTAAAAAACTATTTGCCTTCAACAAAGGTGATTACCATAGTAACTGACAGTTGGAAACTGAGGAGCAGAGTATTTTGTACGTAATGGAATGGGTCATGTTGGAGGGTTTGCTAGTGTATAGCATGAATGCATTTGTTGGAACGCCAAAAAAGATCCAGGAAAAACATTGACCCAATCATGGAATACGGAATAGCCCAGTGGTGCTTGGATTGTTCAGGTAGGCTGAATAATCTGACCGCCAGTGGCCTGAAGAGATGGCCCTAGGCATAGACCGCATGCATAGGCAACCGTTTAGGACATTGCGAATAAGGGGGCCCCGCGGCCAAGTCCAGATCAAACAAATAACAGCTGTACAAGCTGCTTACTCTGTTCAATGGCTGGGAAACTGCTTTATCCGAAGATCATCGGCTGGCTGCACACCATCCAGTGCGCATCACAAGATTGGGCTGTGTTGGGACCGGTTGCTATTCTAAGCTTTTAAGTATAGCCTGTTCCTGTGGTGGGTGCTAAATCTCTGTTGATAAATTGCACCATAAAAATAGCAGCTGTGTCTAGTTGCTGACTATGGCCAGGGAGGTACTGTATATTCAAAGACTGTCACCACAGTCTGGAGGCCGATTGGGTGGGGTGCCCAATGGGGCAGCTGTGGAACTTATTGTAAGCACGGCACTAGCACATGACACAGAATATGTCTTTTAAGCTTAGTTTAGCTTCAGCACTGTCCATTCCTGTGATGATTGAAAAGTGGCACGAAGCTCACAATCACATCATCAATCTCTCCAGACATTGCATCAAATTTTATTTTTAAAAAGTGTTTGGGACACTAGAGAAGACAGAGGTAGGGACTGAGGGACCCAGTGCCATCAGCAGGGATCTTAGGATCGGTGAAATACAACATACATATTATATATGAAATACATACAGTAGCATGTGTTGAATATACTAGTATTTAGTATGGATTATGCTGTAACGTTGATCTATGTATGTACATCAAAATGTGCTATCTTAAAGGAACAATTTGATCTGAATGCATGGATGGTAGTTTTACAAAATTTGAAATTTTTCTGTAAATGAATGTATATAAAAAAAATGTTGACACAAAACCTAGGGTCCCACAAAACTTTGCCAGGCTAGATGCTTAGTGTACAGGACAGCACACAAGCTCCGCACATGTGTAAAGTGGTTGTTGTTCAGAACATGTGTAGAAAGGCTGTCATGCAGTGCATGTACCAAAAAAACTGGGGGAGTATAAGGGCCGTCCCTGGCTAAAGCTCTGCTGTTATAGATGACATACAGTAAGCCCTTTGCTCCAAAAGTATTACTTTAACAAGGAAATTTAATAGTAAAAGTATCCAGCAGTTAAATAATCAATTAGTAACTCTGACCAATATTTGTAAGACAGTAAACACATTAAAATATATATATTTTTTAAGTTATAGCATTACCAGTCTTCGAGATGTGCGTGGCACTTTCTTGGATAAACTATTGAAACTATCTTACTATACTTGATGGTAATTAAAAATAGCCCCATGGCTGCTCTCTGGCTTAAATGTGTTAGTATACTACTATGGTGTGATTCTGCTTCAATTTCTGGTATCAGAGTGACAGGCTTATATGATGTAAGTAGCTCTTGGGAACTCTCTAAATTTAAAAGATTAAAAGATCAACAGAATGCATTCAGATTTGTTTGCTTGAGTGATAAAAAAAGAATTAAACAGTGATATGAAAAGTGGGCATTTAGCTTATTGATGATTTAGCCTATGGATAAATTGCAGATATTAAAGGATTTTATGATATACCAAGATATATAGTTCATTTCAAAAGCTGCTTATAGTTTACTGAACAGGTTTTAACACTAAGGGCTAGATTTGCTAACCTGCGGAAACTGAAAAATGGAGAGGGTTGCCCATAATAACCTATAAGATTAAACTCTCACTTTCCTTTTATATACTAGAAAATGTCAGCTGGAATATGATTGATTGCTAAGGGCAACATTTCCATTTTTTCTTTTCTGCATTTTAGCTCTACAAATTCTAGGTAAATATAGTGGGTTATAGTGTGTGGATTATGGTGTGCAGGCAGTCATCAGGACTTCAAAAAGCTTTAAACTCCACATGGCTAAGACCAGACTTATCGTTGTTACCCAATAAAACACAAGACACAATAAAGACAGAGACATGAAGTTGGGTCTAAACTAAACTAATATTTTATTATAATAACTAATGATTTACTTGATCATTACATTTTTTATCATTAACTATCTACTTGATGGTAGCCATATAAGCAGTTACGATCAGATAGCATTGTACATAAATATAATGATACATTCCAAACACACTGACAAATCACCCAACACTTGGCGCTGCTCTATCCGCCTTGGCTGTACCCCCCGTGCCTGGGGGAATGAAAGGGGACCATCCAACAGATGACGAGTCCCAAGCTCAGGTCATACTTGAAGCAGTGACCTAGAAAACCTTATAACTCCACCATAGTGCCTCGGCTCAACCACCACCTGCGCCAAGAAGGAAAAAACATTAGCGGTGCAACCAAAAACATAACAAATGTAACTACTTTCCACCTATAACTTATTGAATTGAATAAAACATTATTAATAACATATGGGTTGGGTGGGCGGCAAATTCCAAGGAGAAGAGAGACCCAACTTCCTGTGAACACTCCTTAACAGTCAACTAAGCTCCACCCCTTTACTACAAGGAACCAATAACAATAGCAAGTAAATGGCACCACCAATAAGTCCGGCCCCCCCAGTGAGTTTAATCTCCACCAGGGTCAATATTTAACTCTTTGTTCCCCTAAACTCCACATGGCTGAGACCAGACTTATTGTTGTTACCCAATAAAAAACAAGACACAATAAAGACAGAGACATGAAGTTGGATCTAAACTAAATTAATATTTTATTATAATAACTGATGATTTATTTGATCATTACATTTTTTATCATTAACTAACTACTTGATGGTGGCCATATAAGCAGTTAAGATCAGATAGCATTGTACATAAATATAATGATACATTCCAAACACATTGACAAATCACCCAACACTTGGCGCTACTCCCTCCACCTCGGCTGTATTCCCGTGCCTGGGGGAATGAAAGGGGACCATCCGACAAATGATGAGTCCCAAGCTCAGGTCATGCTTGAAGCAGTGACCGAGAAAACCTTATAACTCGACCATAGTGCCTCGGCTCAACCACCACCTGCACCAAGAAGGAAAAAACATTAGCGGTGCAACCAAAAACATAACAAATGTAACTGCTTTCCACCAACAAACCGAAAACCTAAAAACCGGTTCTGCCACCATCACCTAAAACTCTTAATAAACTCTAAAATACTAGTAATAAATAAATCTTGCCCCTGATCCGACAAATGAACGCCATCTGGTCTATACAGGTGTAACTGATATATTTTGGATTCATATTTAATAAACGGGAGATCACTCTGCCACCTCTCTGCTCAATGAAGACCTTAACCGCTCTATTCAGCTTTCGCCTAACACCATCCGTTTAGACCATTGTCAGAGAACCGCCAAATCCTCCTAGGCACAACATAAGACCAAACCGCAAATGCTTGTATGAGATTACTCTAAATAGCGTTAAGCAAATCAAGACTCGACATACTCACGATATCATTGCCTCCTAGGTGAATAACCAACATATCTGGTGAAATGAATAAAACTATCTGTTTGGTGACAGTGTCTAGAAAGGATGACCACACAATACCTCTCCAACCGTACCATAAAACAATCTAGACAATGCATGTAAATTGGCTCAGTACATAAACGAGTGTCCAACCCCCCAGACCACTCGCACTGGCCGAGCAAAAGCTGAAAAGAACAGAAAAATAGACGACATTAGAATTTATACAATAATTCCAAAAAGGGGGTGGAGAAGAAATAAGCCTATGTCCGAATAGGACAATAGGTGAAACAAACCTAGCTTAGCTAAGGAAGAAACCAAAGCACCACGCATTAGGGTGAAGGTAAAAAACTCCTGACTTAGCAGAGTCTTTTCTATGAAAGGGGAAACTACTTGATGCCCCACAAAGAACGAGAGAAAAAAGGAAATTATTACCTGTTAATTTGGTTTCCTTTACTCCTACATGTCAGCACACGAATGGGTTAACACATCCCTGCTGGAGCCAGACAGGTACTAAAAAGACACCGGTACATAAGCAGCCCACTTCCTGCTTCCTGTGTCTTCCAACTTCATAAAGCTTCAATACATAACTTAACAAATTAGGAGTAAAGGAAACCAAATTAACAGGTAATCATTTCCTATTTTCCCTTTACCTCTTCATGTCAGCACACGAATGGGACGTACCCTAGCAGTTACCATCACTTGGTGGGCACGATACTAAATAAAATTTTAAGCTACTGCTTTAAGAATGCACTTGCCAAAGCTTGCGTCAGTTGCTGTCAACACATCTAATCTATAATGTCTGGAGAAGGTGTGGATTGACGACCATCCTGTCGCATTACAAAGTTCATCCACTTCTTTCTCTGCCCACAAGGTTGCAACACCTCTAGTGGAGTGTGCTTTAATATCTTTAGGCACCGGCATATTCTTGGCTTGGTAAGCTTTAGTTATGCATGACCTGTTCCATCTTGCCATTGTTGTTTTAGATGCTGGGCCTACTCTATTTGGTCCATCTGTTAATATAAACAGTTGTTTTGATTTTCTTATTTGAGCAGTTCTTGACACATATATTGATAATGCTCTGACTAAATCTAGGCTGTTATATCTTATTTCTTCTGGAGATGCTGGATAGAACATAGACGTAATTCCTGATTAATATGGAACTTTGAGACAACTTTTGGAAAAAACTCAGGATTGGTTCTCAACACTACTCTGTTGGAAAAGAAGTTAAGATAAGGCTCTTCCGCCCATAATGCCTGCAGCTCCGATATGCACCTAGCTGAAGTAATGGCTACTAGAAACAAAAGTTTAAGGGTGAGAAAGATCAGGCTAACTTCTTGAAGAGGCTCAAATGGTGCTTCTGTAAGTGCTTCCAGTACTGTGTTCAGGTCCCAATGAGCTATTGGCCTTCGAAACTGTGGATTCACCTTCTTAGCCGCCTGGAATCTTATTATATATTTATTTTGCGCTAAGTTGTTATCTATGATACTTAATGCCGACACTTGCACTTTAAGGGAACTTAGGGCTAGGTGTTTCTCCAGTCCTGCCTGTAAGAAATCCAGAATTACCGGAATGTTTACCTCTGGGATGTTCTCTTTATTACACCAGAATATAAAAATCTTCCATATTCGGTGGTATGTGGTGCAGGTGGACTGTTTCCTGGCTTTAAGTAATGTGTTAATTACTTTTTCAGAAAAACCTTGTTTTTTCAATGTTTTCCTCTCAAAAGCCATGCCGTCAATTTTCGGACCCCGGGTCTGGATGAGCCACTCGTCCTTGTGTTAACAGTGTTGGATGCATTGGTAAGATCCAAGGTGGATCTATGGACATCTGCACTGCCTTGGGGAACCACGGTCTTCGTGGCCAAAATGGGAGGATCAGTATAACTATTGTCTTCTCCTGCTGCAACTTCCTCAATACTCGAGGGATCATCGGTATGGGAGGAAATGCATAAACTTTCTGAAAATCCCAAGGGCATTGATAGTGCGTTTGTGGCTAATGCCTGATGTTCCCGGTATTGGGAGAGGTACTGAGTGACCTGTTTGTTCTTCACTGAGGCCATTAGATCCACCTTAGTGTTTGCCCCATTTGTGGACTATCATCTGAAAAGTTCCACTGTCCAGATGCCACTCTCCTGGCTGTAGCTTGCGGCTGCTTAGCCAGTCTGCTATGATGTTCTCATTGCCTGCTACATATAAGGCGCTGATGTCCTCTAGGTTCCTCTTGGCCCAAGCCATTAATGGTCTTAGCTCTCTGCTTAGGGACTCGCTTCTGGTTCCACCCTGTTTGTTTAACAGTTGTCTGAGTGTACCATAACGACTTGTCCTGCCAGTTGGTTCTTTAATTTTCTTAACACCTGAAAGACTGCCCTTAGTTCTCTTACATTTGAGTGACGTAGAGATATTTTGCTTGACCACGTTCCTTGAACCATCCTACGACTGCAGATTGCCCCCCATCACTGTCTTAATCTTTTTTCGTCCTGCCACCACTTTAGACTTTTTCTTACTGCCGGAGATAAAAGTATTTCCTGCAGCAGTCTTTTTGGGTCTTTGGGCCTGATCCAGAGCAACGCTCGCAAGCGAGCGTACGACGAGCGTATGCGAATTTTCGGCAAAAAATTTGCAATGCGCATGCCCAGTATGACAGCTTCCGGTCGCCCGAGCGTCATGAGCGAATAGCGGGCGTATCGTTAGCGTATTTTTCGCTCGCGGGGCGTATTTTTTTTACGATGGTCGGCTGGGCGCCCGTTTTACTACTGGGAGGCGGGGATAGCCATTTAAATTGTACAGTATGGGCGTGCTAAGCGTATTTTCTCAGCGTATTTTCTGCGAATTTTCGTACGGCCGACGGTCGTACCCAGTGTAGGGTATAGCCGCCGTAAGCAGGGACTTTACTATGGGAGTGCTAGGGGCGTGTAGGTTGATACGCCCGAGCGTACGTTCGCATTCGCCCGTCGTGCGAATTTTCGTAACGCTGGATCAGGCCCTTTGTCTCATTGAAGTAGAAAGCAGTTTTGTAGAGGCCTCAGATGCGCTTTTGCCCATGGTATTAAATCCAGGGCTGCAGACATTAGTCCCAGGACTTTCATACAGTTTCCCGCTGTTGTAGTCCTTTGACTTCTGAGTTTTCCTATCTCTCATCTCATATTCGTTATTCTGTCCTGAGTTAATGCTACATTGAGATTAGTACTGTTTATCAGGACCCCCAAGTACTTTATGTTTGATACTGGGATTAAGTGGCTTTATTGGTAATTGACAAGCCATCCATGGCTTTGTAATGTGTGAATCACCTTTTTTGTATGAGTTGCTGCTTCTTTTCTTGACGATGCTGCAATCAGTATGTCATCTAGGTAAACCCATAATGCTATGCCTTCCAGCCTTAGCTTTTCTACTATCGTTATCAGAACTTTTGAGAAGGTTCTGGACGAGGTTGCCAGTTCAAACGGGAGCGCCCTTAATTGATAATGGCCTCCAAAATCTGTGAATCTGAGATACTTTTGATGACTTAAGGTTATGAGAATGTGCAAGTAGGCATTCTTCAGGTCTACTGTGGTCATAAACATCCTTTGATGCATGATTCATGATCACGGATTTCACTGACTCCATCTTGAAACTTCTTACTTTTATACATTTGTTTAATCTCCTCAAATCTAGGACTGTTCTAAATGCTCCTGTAGATTTTTTTATGACAAAGAATCGGGAGTAAAATTCCTGAAATTGCTCTTCTTGAGGTACCTCCCTCATGACATCTTGATAGATCATGTTGTTCAAGCTTTCTTTGAGAGCTATTTTGTTCTCTATGTCTGTCGGGATTGGAGATTCTACAAATGTTGCTGTAGGCATGGTTGTAAACTCTATGCTGTGGCCATTTTTCAAGACCTCTAGGACCCACCTGTCCATGATTGTTTCTTCCCATACACCAAAAAAATTCGCCAGTCTTCCTCCTGCTGTAGCATCTGGACTGGCTGACCTGGCATCATTGTGCAAAACTTTTGAGTGTCGACTTGATGTCTCTATTTCTTTGTCCTCGAAAATTATAATGAGATGAAAAGGATTGTCCCCTTCTATACCCTATATGTCTTTGCTTCCCTGAAGTCAGAAAATGCACCTCTTTGTGCTTTGGATTGGGCGTTCTTTTTTACCTTCTCTTGAGGGAGCCATGCGGGTTTACCTCCTGGACTTTCGATATAATCGATATAATCTCGTCCAGGTTTTGTCCAAAAAGAAATTCCCCTCGAAAAGGTAATGTAAGAAGTTGATTCTTGGAATGTGGGTCTTCTCACCACTTCTGCCATGGCACCTGCTCTGGCTGCCAGTCTAACCGAATCCATGGACGCCTCACACATGAATTTGATTGCTAACTGAATGTCTTGTATCTGTTTTAATAAATCCGCCCTTTTAATTCCATCCAGAATATCACTTTCAAGTGAATTAGTCCAGCTTCTAAGGACTCGGGATGTAATAGCCATTGCTGCAGCCGATTTCAATGCAGCACCTGCTAGTGAGTGTTGTTTCTTTAGTCCTACCTCCATCTTCTTTTCCATAGGGTCTTTGAAGGCTGAGACATCCTCTAATGGGAGTGTAGTTTTCTTTGCAATTCTCGCCACTGCTGGATCAATCCTAGGTGCTTCTCCCCATCTTTTGGTTTCTTCTTGTGGGAAAGGGTACGGTTTACTCATTCTGTTTGTAGGTGTCACTCTTTTATCTGGGTGCTTCCACTCTTCCGTTACTACATCCTTGAGGACTTGTGATAGTGGGAAATGTCTTGCTTTTTTTCGTGCCTCTTTGAATAGCAGGTCCTGCAGTTTTAATTCTTCTTTTGTCTCTTCTATATTCAACGCCTTGTATTAGTTTGAGGAGATTATCCACTAGGTCAGGATTTAAAGATTCTTCCGTCTGTGATTTCACTGACCCTTCCTCTGACTGACAAGATGCTTCTGACAATACTGCAAATTGTTCTATATCCGATTCCTCAGAGGCGTCACTTAAAAGTTGCCTTGGTGTCTTTAAAGTAAATTTTTCCACATCTTTCTTGTTTACGAAGGTATCCGCTAGATCTCTTTTTATTGTCTCTACTATGTCTTTCTTTATCAAATCCGCTAGTTCCCGCAGTTGTGAAGTGGGCAGTTGTGTTTCCTTAGTGGTACAATCCGTGCATGTTAAACTTGTACAATCTTCTGGTAATTGTGAATCACAAAAAGAGCATATTGAAAGATGTTTCTTCTTATATTTAGTTTTTAATTCCATTCTTTCTTTGCTGGTCTCAGACCCGAAAAAAAACATTCCAATTACTCTGTACTATACACCATGATGACAATATATATAAGAATGGGCTTACCCCGACTTCCTATGCTGGGGACGTTTATCCTCTGCCGATGGCACCACTGACATGGTAATGCAGGCTGTAAGGTAAGGTAAATATCACTGTCTGCAATAACTCCAATCCTTGCATGTTACTCTATAATGATTTCCTTACTTTAAAACTTGTCAGGAGGAAGAAGCCAGGAGCAGCAGTGAGTACAGGATACCTTCTCTGTGTCTGCAAACTGCGTGCAGTGTGAAAATGGTGCGTTGCTCCTTTAAGCCCTGGCGCCTGCTGGTGACGTCACTTCTGCCCGCTTTCTCCCGGATAAACCCGGGCATCGGAAGCTCAGCGGCGCCTATCCTGCTGCTGCCGTCCCACTAGTCACCTCTCCTGACTTGTCCTCGATACAATAGGGGCAAGTACCGGAGTTTAGCGTGTTACAAGCGCTTGGAGGCCGGCCTCTTCACCTCCGTTCCCTGTCTAACTGCCAACGCCACCGACAGAGAACTCCTGCATGCGTCGGGGAACCGTAAAGGAGGAAAAAAAAAACTCCTAAAGGTAATAACTCCTAACACATCCTCTCTAGCTCCATGACAGGAAAAAAGAAGACACAGGAAGCAGGAAGTGGGCTGCTTATGTACCGGTGTCTTCTTAGTTCCTGTTTGGCTCCAGCGGGGATGTGTTAACCCATTTGTGTTCTGACATGAGGAGGTAAAGGGAAAATCCCTTCATGCCCCCACAGTGAAATGTGACGAGCAGCCACCGGCTAGTCCGGGGACCTATCCCATTGAGCGGCAGGGTAAGGAAACAACCAAGGAACATGCTGCAAGACTAGTCACCAATACACAGTGATTCCTCCTGAATTGGACGTATATAGGTCTTGTAAGCATCCAAACTCCACCGTCCCAAATGCTGGATGGACTCGGACGATGCACCCTCAGTAGCCGCCGAAGATACAGTCCCAATTCTGAAAGAATGGGTACCGAATTGTTCAAGAGACAGACCAATCTGCAATAAACATCTATTAAAAACTGGCCGAAATTGAAACAGGGTTAAAGGTACACTATCTGCATGAGCAAGACAGACCGGGCAGGCAGAGGGCCGGATTTGAGAAAATATGGACCCCAGGGACACCGGGTAAATAGCCTCTGAAGGGTGTCTTTGCAATATAAGCATCTTCCCCCTACCTGACTGGTCTGTCTTACCTCGATGTATTTTACAATGAACTGACTCAGGGAAAAAGAGAACATTCTTTGACAACAGGCCAGAGTTCAAAGAGGTTTTAGAGGAAGCAACCAGTTAGCTTACCCTAAAGGCCCCTGCGAAAGCGAAAGAAAATGCTGCGTGGAAAAGCATGCATTCATAGTGGGAGTCAGCAACCATGGAAAGAGCCTCAATCAAATCATGAAGGATCTGCAGCGAAATGGGTTGCCTATTATCAGGAGCGACAGGCCTCACCCGAGCCCAGCCTTTTAGAGCCCTATGAATTAAAAAGGATTTGGTAAAATCAGGCTCCCCTGATAACTTATTAAAAAAGGAGATTGCTACTAGAGTTGAGCCAACATTAGATTGGGACTTACCCAATGAGTACTCATCCCAGATAAAGTTAAGCAAGCAATCCGCCTCTCCTGGTGTACCCCCTTGATAATGCCTGCGGAAATTGCACCAACGATCCCATGATGACTGATAATGACGTAGGGTAGCCGGCACTAACGACCAAAGCGCCAAGTCCTCTAACCCTCGTTGACTACCAGCCAAACGCAAGCAGGACAGGGAGTTGCAGTGAGATTGGCATCGGGAGCCAGTTGACGGAATCGTGGCCAATCAAAGCGTGAAAATGCGTCGGCAACACCGTTATCCACACCAGGTACATATTGTGCTCTGAAATTAATGTTATATTGCAAACATTTAAGTACATGGTGACGCACATGCCGGATGACAGGTGGAGACAAGGCACATTGCCGATTGATGGCGTGAACAACACACATAAATACAATGGGGCAGATCCAGAACAACGCTTGAGCGAATTTACGCGTGGTGGACACATAATATCATGTTTTGCTAAGTACTGCGCATGCGCACAACAGAAAATACACTCTGTAACGTAGCGTTACTCTGAGCGTATGGGTCATTCACGTATGTCTTGCGTAAATCCGTACCTGTGGGCGTGTCAATTTTACATGGGTCAAAAATACGTCTGAAATACGCTATGTAGGAGGGGGTTTGTATTTAAAGTGTACAGTATGGGCATGCTTAGCTGCGTAAATACGCGCTGCAAACCGTACGTGTGCTGATGACATCGGTTACTTGGGCAAAAGTTAAGGTAGGGTTTGGAAAGCGGAACTCGGACAAAATACGTACATTCAAGGGGTGTGCCTAGGGGAGTGTATAGAAAGTATACTACGCAAGTAAACGGATTGCAAGCAGAGTTTTGGATCTACCCCAATGTCCCTGTCCTGAAAGCGCTCAGACCACAGTTCTAATGAGACAATAATTGGAAACAATTCCAGCAAGACAAGATTAAGGATCCAGCCTGTAATTACCCACTTACCCGGCCAAGTGCCTACACTCCAATCTCCGTGAAAGAATGCCCCAAAACCGAGGCATCAGTAAACAAACGCAGTTCGGTGTTAGAAACTGCAGGGGATGGCCATAGTCGCGCGCAGAAATGTATCCCACACTCCAAGATCTGCCTTAAGGTCATTGGAGAGTCGGATCCATTCCCGAGGATTGTTCGTACCCCTCGTAGCACATTCTCAGCGGCGACAACATTTTTTGCCCATGGGTATAACCCAACAGGCGAAGTGTAGCGAGCCTATGAGTGATTGCAATTAAATCAAACTTAAACTGTAAACTTAATTGACCATCACGCTTTAACTGATATTGTTCATCATCAGAGTCTCCATGCATTACCCTTGGAACGCACCATAATATCATGCACCAAGAATTGATGCCTTAAAATATCCCTATACTCAGAAGCTCTCGTTTCCAAATAACAATCTATAAAAGAACACCATGCATAAAGCCAACGCTGATAAGACCGATAACTCTCTTCTCCCGCCCCTGCTCTCTTCCGTGCATCAGACAAGCCCCTTTTACCTTCTGCCGTAAATATATCAACATATCTATGCAAATTTTTTCCCTGATCTAAGGCCTCACCCCCCGCAAAAGTGCCGTGTTCTCACAGTGAACCATCCCAATAGAAGGTATGGTCGCTGGGGTACTAGCACTAGCAGAGCGCTTCCTGGCATGTTTACGCAGATGGCAATGAATAGCTTCGCTCAAGCGCCTAGGCCAGTGCCCTGAATCGTCAGAGGATAGTGATGTGTAAGAGGAAAAAGAGGACAGAGATATGTTGTCAATGGTGTCAGGTATGGTTGTTTTTAACTAACCAGGGGCAGTGCTGCTGGTTCCTGGAGTTTCTTCCGCCTGAGAGGGGGTAATGATGTAGACGCCTCAGCGGCAGCTGCAGCGGGTGTGACTGCGGGGGTGGCGGTAGCGGGCGTCACGTCTGATGATCTTCTCCTTGATGATCTAGAGCGCCTCCTTGAGCTGCTTCTGTTACGCTGATCGGGCTGAGAGTCTGGAACAGAAACACATTGAGAGAGCATGCTAGTGGACTCCTGGGTAACCTCCTGCGAGCTGTTTGTTATGGGCATTGAGATAACTGAGGGCAAGGAAGACACGGTAGCCTGCGCATTAGCAACTTGTTGAGTAGACAGAGGAGGAAAAACTGGAGATGGCCACTGAAAAGGGGAAAAAGGCACATTGGGGAGGGCAGTGTCAGGCAGTGCCAGACACAGAAAGAAAAGAATACAACATAGGGACAGCTGAATGTAATTGAAATATAACTTATTCCTATCCACTTCAGCAGGGTCCTATCCTCAGAAATTCCAAGGAGAAGAGAGACCCAACTTCCTGTGAACACTCCTTAACAGTCAACTAAGCTCCACCCCTTTACTACAAAGGAACCAATAACAATAGCAAGTAAGTGGCACCACCAATAAATCCGGCCCCCCAGAGGTTTTAATCTTCACCAGGGTCAATGCTTAACCCTTTGTTCCAGTATTACCAACATAAACAAAAGTCCTAAAACTGGATACAATTAAGTGCAACTTAAAATAATACTAACTATATCTGTTGAATATCTGATCTCCTTAACCTGGGATTGCATGGAAAGTTATAAATACAGATCGTGGATAGCAGTGTTAGTGTCTCAGTGATCAGACCTGTGTATTTGGTGTTTGTATATATTTCTTGTGGTTTCCCATGGCAGCCATGGGCATGCTGGCACATGCAATGCTACAAGCGCCAGCATGCCCAAGCTTATAATGGCAGCCTGGACATGCTGCAGGCTGTAATGAATGGGGTATTTAAAGTTTTATAATGTTGCACGCAATTGGCCATGAATACTTAAATTACAACATCGTCCACATCGCATTGTGCCTTTTTACCGTATAATGTTTGGAATGCTTACATCTTGCTCGATAGGACAACAACATTGAACTCAACTGAATCAAGGCCTAAGATTCTGAGACTGATACCAGATTTACTAAAGGAAAGGATTTGACTAAAAGTTAAACTGTCCCCTTCCTATACCTTTACAGTAACATTTGGATGCTGGATCAGGGTTTTAATAAAGCTTTTTAGCCTTCAAATGTTATCATCTCATTTAAATAGCTTATAACAACATTTTCAGATGGGATGAAGTGTGAAAAAATTCCCTGTAGTAATGAAATGTAAAAGTCAACAGTAAGGTGTAAGACAGCAGTAATTACATTTATTACTCCGCAGACAGACAAGGTGCTGACAAATGGGAATTTATTTCCATAGGGTAATCTACAGGCCAACTAATTATTTCTTTTAAGAATGAACACAGAGAACAAGGGGATAAAGTCTATAAATTATCTTTGTAAGATTTATATAAAACAGATAAAATATTGTAGATTAGATTGGGTACTACAGAAATATGCACAAAAATGTATCTCTTTCATATGTAGAATCAGTGCTCGAAGTGGAAATTTAGAAGTTGGGGTTTGGAAATTTCAGCACCAGATGTGTCTTGAGTTTGGCAAAGTAAACAGGTCAACAATGAGTAATCACATTGGGCCTGATCCAGAGCTATGATGGTACACTGAGCGGTCTAACGCTCAGTGTACCATCGCAGCACTCCCCCGATACTCCCCCTTGTCCCAGCGTATTAACACACGCTTACGCCGGCTGAAGGCTACCCTAACTTCAGCCGGCGTAAGCTATTGTTAATACACTGGTACGGCGCCGTTAGTACGCTAACGCTGTCCTCCCAGCCTCATTACCCTTCCTCCCCCCGCCTATCTGCACTAACTGCAGCGTAGTAACAGAGGAGAACCACGCTGCTGCTATGGATGCCCGATCCACGATCGGACTGGGTCAGGCCCATTGTGTATATGTCTTGTGGGTCATGATTTTCTACACTGAATGCTTCATGTTTAATTAAATGATCTGGTTACCGCTAGGAAAGAACAAAGATAGCTCCCCTACAGGGCCATTTCTAGGGGAGGATGAGTCCAACCAACCTTATTGCCCCTCCTTTTGTGTGCCCAGCCAGCCTTACTGCACCTTCCTTCTGTGTGTCCAACCAGCCTTATTGTCCCTTCCTTGTTTGTGGCCAGCCAGTCTTATTGTCCCCTCTTTGTCCAACCAGTCTTATAGTCCCCTCTTTATGAATGTCCACCCAGCCTTATTGTCCTTCCTTCTGTGTCCAGCCAGTCTTATTGCCCTTCTCTTTATGAGTGTCCAGTCACCCTTACTGCCTCTTCTTCTGTGTCCAGCCAGCCTTATTGCCCCCCTCTTTACTTGTGTCCAGTCAGCCTTATTGCACCCTCCTTCTGTTTGTTCAACCAGCATTATTGCTGCTCGTTTTGTGTTCCCAGCCAGCCTTATTGCCCCTCGTTCCTTGTCCAGCCAGTCTTATTGCTCCCTCTTTATTTTTGTCCAGTCACCCTTCATTTTGGCCAGCTTTATTGCACCTCCTGTGTCCAGCCAGCCTTATTGCTCCCTACCTTAGTTGTGTGCACCCAGCCTTATTGCCCCTCCTTCTGTCTCCAGACAGAATTGTTATCCCTCTATATGTGTCCATTCAGCCCTATTGCCCTTTTCATGTCCAGCTTCCCACTCCCCCATCCAAATCCCCATGCCCAAACTACTTTAAAAAAAAAAAAGGAAAATAAACTTACCTTTTCTGTGTCTTCCGGCTGTTTAGCTATGAATACAGCTGTCCCAGCTGTTGCTAGGCAGCAGGGATGCAAACATTCCAGGATCTGCCTTGTCCTATCTGTTGTCTGTCTTTGCTTGATACAGGTACTGGTATTGGTGCACAGGGCCATCCTAATAGAATTGTAGGCCCTGGGCAAAGCAATGCACAGGGGCTCCTACCCGGCCATTGACAGGAATAAAAAGGTAACGAAAACTTTAGAACATTATATGACTTAAATGTCTGTGAATGTCCATTTTGTCATCTGCCCCCTCCTTCTGTACTCCTTAGGTCTTTATGCCTACTATTTGAATGTCTAGCTTGTCATCTGCCCCCTCCTTCTGTACCCATTAGGTCTTTATGTCCCTCTGTAAATGTCCAGTTTTTCATCTTCCCCCTCCTTCTGTACCCTTTAGGTCTTTATGCGCCCTCTTTAAATGTCCAGTTTGTCATCTGCCCCCTCCTTCTGTGCCCATTCTTCTTTGAATGTCCAGTTTGTCATCTGTCCCCTCCTTCTATGCCCATTAGGTCTTTATGCCTGTCTGTAAATGCCCAGTTTGTCATCTGCCCCCTCCTTCTGTGCCCATTAGGTCTTTATTAGGTTATCTGCCCTTTCATTCTTTGTGACTCTTCTGCCAATTTAATAAAAATCCCGTCTTACCTGTGACAGTGTCCTCCTTCTGTTTTCCCCTGCATCGCACCATCTTTGCAGTAAGTCAGCATCAGGGCCGTCAAGAGGAATTCTGGGCCCCAGTACAGCAACTTCTTGGGGTCCCCCCAACTGTTGATCACAGCAGAGATGATTGTGCCATGGCGAAGTCACAGGGGGTGTGGTCAACTGTGCCTCCTTGATTTCCACTCTGGTGCACTATATAATGTGTTGTGTATTTAACACCTAGAACGCTTTTCTTAAACCCGTGTCTGCATACACCGGTAAAAAAGGAAAATGTAAATATGTATTTAGGAATGCGCTAAGGGTTAAATTAATCCACACCTTAATATAATATAAAAAATAGAAACATTTATTGTCTGACCAAAACACATAAAAATAATAATAATAATGATAATAATAATAATAATAATAATATTAATGATAATAAGTATACAAAATACCACAGAATAATGCTTCAATACAAATGTTTGCACACTAAAATGGATAACAACAATTATTCTGAGGGATCTACAACATAACCAATGAAAAAACTGGAACAGGTTAAAGTGGAAAATGTGGCCGTTTTTTTCTACTTCCATTTTCAGAAAGCCACATTACACTGATTACATTAGAATATGATTGGGAAGGCAGAAAGGGTCTTTTCACTAGCTGTTTGTTTTGTTAGGGAGCTGATCCTTGGGAGTGCCTTTGAGGGGTGAGATTTCAGAGAAAATGACAGGTGTTTTACAATTTAGGAAAATGTGCTGCATTATAGAGGTAGGAGAGAGGGCTCAAAACGCTCATAACGTTGCGCATGTCAAGTAAGAGCCCTTTGCTGGGTGCACTGACACTGCCTTCACATTAGAGGAGTAAGATGGCCACTTCCCTCGCACAGAGATTTTCCTGTGTGCTGGAGGAGAAATCAGCCATAACTCCTTCTGGTGGGCTGGGGGGTGTTTTTAGCTTGAGGGGGACACACAGTGACAGCTTACAGTTTTCTGTAATAAAAGAGATAAAAGCTCCAAATTGCTGTGTGAGCAGGAAGCTCTTGTCTCCTAGCCATGTCATAATTTATTCACTGCACTGGGGGTGACCTCAGGGGAACTCTGACATACAGTAGTCCATGCACAGTCTTCATTTGCCTATATTACAAAGACAATGCTGAGGGTGACCTAAGGGGAATTGTGACATACAGCAGTCGATGCACAGACTTTCCTTGCCTGTATTACAGCTGCAGTGTCCAGTCATTAAGGTTATGTGGCAGGCAGGAAATTATTTACATCTTTATGACTGTGAGGGAGTGGACTCCTGAGTTGCCCCTCAGTTTAAGGCAATGTAAAAATGTAGATAATTTATATTTGTTAAGGTGTTGGTTCAATTATATTTGTGCTTATTTAGCACTTTTGCGGGGGAAAATTGTTTGGCTGGTTGCCAAGTTACCTGGCGGTTGTACACCATGATGTCATTGTCAGGCGCCACTTGTATGTGAGGCTTCCATATTCTTGTGTGCAATGTCATTTATTTTGTTTACAACATATGTTCAGTGTACTAATCTCTCTTACACCTTTTTGGTTTGCGTTTTTTGGATCTGGTGATTAATAGTCTTTAAAGGCAGTGTGTTTTTGTTTTGTCGGGTTGGGGATGTGTATATATATATATATATATATATATATATATATTTATAGAGAAAAC
>WWET01005227.1:5849-18844 GCA_011038615.1 Limnodynastes dumerilii
GCCCCCAGTACATTCAGAGATGGCGGCAGCGGTACTGGGACATGCTGTTGTAAGATAGCGGAGAAGGGACCTGCTACCTCCATCTCCACATTCAGCACCTTACCTCTTCATTCAGCACCTTCCTGCCATATTCTAAATCTTGGATGTGGCAGAAAGATGCAGAATACAAATGTAAGGTGCTGTATGTAGAAATGGCGGCGATTGCTGTCTCCTCTGCTGCCTAGTACCAGGGACAGGCTAGGTAGTAGAAGAGGGACCTGCTACCATTATCTTCGGAATACTGGGAGGCTGGAGGCACATGATGGGGGATACTGGGGGGCTGGAGGCACATGATGGGGGATACTGGGGGGCTGGAGGCACATAATTGAGGATACTGGGGGGCTGGAGGCACATGATGGGGAAACTGGAGAGGCTGGAGGCACATGATGGGGAAACAGGGGGCTGGAGGCACATGATGGGTAATACTGGGGAGGCTGGAGGCACATGATGGGATGTACTTGGGAGGCTGGAGGCAATGATAGAGTGTAGTGGGGAGACTGCAGAGACATGTTTGGCAGTACTGGGGGGCTGGAGGCACATAATGGGGGATACTGGGGAGACTGCAGATACATGATGGGGAAACTGGGGTCTGCAGAGACATGATGGGTAATACTGGGGGGCTGGAGGCACATGATGGGGAAACTGGGGAGGCTGGAGGCACATGATGGGGAAACTGGGAAGGCTGGAGGCACATGATGGGGAAACTGGGGAGGCTGGAGACACAATAGAAGGGACACTGGGGGCTGCAGAGACATGATGGGTAATACTGTGGGGCTGGAGGCACATGATGGGTGATACTGTGGGCTGGAGGCACATGATGGGGGATACTGGGGGATGGAGGCACATAATGGAGATACGGAGGGGCTGCTGAGAGAAGATGGAGATACTGGGGGGTTGCAGACATTGTGAAAATATACATTCTGCAATGGGTTCCATGTTAAATGGTGCTATTTTGACAAGGTACCTGTTCTGTTTAGGGTTAGACTGGGGTACAGGAAAGGTTAGGGTTAGGCTCTGGAGAGGATTAAGATTAGGCTGCAGGATGAGGAATGTTAAGATTAAACTGATAGAAGGGGAGGGTTAGAGTGAGGATAAGGGCCAGAGTTAGGGGAAAATCTTACTTGTGACCACTGGAGCAATCAGATCTGGATTCCCTGCATTGAACACATGGTCTTCTTTGGAGCTGCAAAAAAATCCCTGCTGTTGCAGTTGCATTGTTAGCATTGTTCATATATTTATAGTTTCAGAATAGACCTTATAGTAATGGGAAACAAATGACCCCAGGTTTGCATGAGCCCTCCGAGCCCCTTCTCACCTTCTTTTTTGTATTCATGTACGATTCATGGTTACAGCATGTAACAACCTTGTAAGATGTCTGCTGATGGGGTATACCTTAGAGGAGCCACTTTTATTGATTAAATGCATTAATGGACCTTATTAAGACATTTGCAGGCGTTGGATGGTTATAGGGAAACCATACGGCCTCCTATTCCTATAAGGAGTTCTTGTGACGGACGATAACTGTAGATTTACACTCTTTAGATTGCAGAAAATCACGTGTAGATTTCATTCTGATTTATGGTCATATATAACAGCACTTGGCTTTGAAATGTCTTCCATGGTGGGTTTCATAAAAGAATCAGGAAAGACAAAGTTTGGAGGAAAACCTCAGACAGATAGCGTTCTTAGAAACCTTACACAACACATAAAGAGATAGACGAAAAAATCTTAAAAGCATTTTATAATGGCCCAATGCGGCTGTTACATAATCCTTCCAGGAAGTCGAGATCTTTTTATTAGTCATAATAAAAGACACATTGGCTAGTAACTGATTGGCTTATTTTTTTACTTTATTAAGCAATCAACTTGATAAACGATGTGAATAAAATAGTTCCAAAAAGCATTAGAAGAAAACATTTTTTCATAAACCAGGCCTTTGCTTATAGGCCAAAGAGATTTGGCTCTAGCAAGGAACATTTGGCCAAGTTCTCTTCTTTAAGGGTTGTAATCAAGTAATTGTATCCTCTAGTCTCTTTTATAAAACCATATGCGACGGAGGACTTGGAAAAGGAGGTAACGTAGACCACAGGAGAGTAGAGAAAAAAGACATATTTAGCAGATTTGTAAAGAGAAGAAACCCAGCCTCTACAGCTGAGAGGACGACAGGGAACATATGAGAGATTAATCATGGACGATCTGGCAGTGGACATGACAGTTCAACTCATAATTTGGCTTGGAGTCACCTTCCTTAATGCTGATATTGTAACAATATGTGGAGCCCTAAGCGCTAGCCTTAAAATGCAGTCTGTGCTATTCACACCACCTCCACAGATATCTAGTAGCGGATAAATGATTGCAGTGGGCTCTCACTGACGGGCCTGATACCTTGTGGATAAATGTTACAGCCTTGCAATAAAATAAAATAAAAAAATCTGCTTTAGTGTATATGCTGGTACACAGAAAAGATTTATGTGCTAATCTGTGCTCTAGACATAAACAATAAAGATCTGATCCAGAGCTGGTTATAACAGCAAAAAAAAAAAAGAAAGAAAGCAAAACCATGTTGAACAGTGGGAGGAAGAATGAGTTGAGAGGTGATTTAGAGTTGTTCAGCATTTGCATGCAATAAGGAAAATCAGGCAGTATTTCGCTGCAGGCAAAATAATAAATGAGTTTGCTTTCATCACATTGCAACATGGTTTGTTTAATTATAAATAAGCCAATGGTTGTCTAGATCAATTAGGGCCAAGCTTATACAAATCAAGGGACACACAAATATTGTACTATAAAAGTAGTTTCGGGAAAAACCCTTCTTTATTTCCCGGGTCTGAATGGCAGGTCATTAGACCCAGGTCTACAAAAAAGGGACATTTCCCATCACCACCAAATACCCAGGATTTTGACAAGACCCGGGTACTTAGTGGTGGTATGAATGGGATATAACATAAACTTGGGAAACACCCAGTTTCTTTACACTTGGCATTCTGAGAGGCTGTGTTGTTGATCAACATTTATCTTTTGCTTTCTTTAATTTTTACTGCTACTATGATTTTATTGGATATTATTTGAGGTAATAATACTTTGGCCACTTGACAATAAATGTCATATGTTGACAAAATCTGCCTTATGCCAATGAGCACATGTGAGGTGATGCAATCTATTTGCTCAAATTGTTTGCAAAGTAGGTATGTGAAAATAGTCTACATGGTTATGACTTCTCGGTAACACACACTGTTCTGGGATTTAATTCATGAGGGCTGTTTGCAAAACCTCCACATCAGATTCTCTGCAGCAGATATTATCACACACAAAGTCAACAATTATTTAAATACTGGGAAATAAAGCCACGTCTCTATACTGTGCACAAAGAAGACTTAATAAAAAATTGTGTGTTGAAATATTTCTGGCCAGTGAGTGCAGAGGAAGGCTGTGTTAGTATAGGGAGACATTTCAAGTATTAGGGGCATATTCAGAGAATATTTTTTATGTACGCAATTATACGCATGGCCGGAGCAAGGAAACACCCACCAACAACCGGACACTCCCCTCTCCCGGACATACTTACAAGTCCCTAGACCAATCTGTTCTTTACGTGTGTGCTGACGTGCGTATATGTGCTCCTTCCGTGTGATTCTTGATAACCCCGCCTCTATGCGTTCATTTAAATGCCCCCCCGCCCACTTTTATGTCAATTTTCCCGTACATCTGATTTCCGTGCTTATGTCCCCAAGTGCGATTCACATGTCCGTTCGTTAGGCACTTCCGTGCGTATAGTCAACATAAACTATGTACATAAAGTTACCATGCATGTGCAGATGATCCGATTCTAAAAATACGCACGAAACTCCCCACAAATATGGATCTTTGAATACGGCCCTTAGTCTGCAATTGAAGGTAGGTTACAAAGGACAGTGGGCTTGATGCTGACCCCGGGTCAGTAAGTACGTACGCGTGGCAGGGAATGTATGCCCCCTGCACTCCCCTCTATAAGACACGCCCCCTGCACTCCCCTCTATAAGGCACGCCCTCTGCACTCCCCTCTATCTATAAGACACGCCCCCTGCACTATTCTCTATCTATAAGACACGCCCCCTGCACTCCCCACTGTTGGTAGAAAATCTGGACACGTACCTTAATTTTTACGACTTGGTCTGTAACATTATGGCCCAGACCTAGTCAGAACGGGGCTTCCCCGCCCCGACCCCTAATTTGAATGTCTACATTATGACTTGCATAAATTAGGGGTCAGCCCCTTTTTTTGTACCACCAGGCGTAGGTAACAAAGTTATTTATATCTGCCGGTACGCACTCATAGCATGGATGTACACATGCGCACACGTTACCGGACAGGGGAATAACCCATGCTGCATGTGCAATTCCCCAGTCGTACCATAGTCTGCATCTGGGTCAATGTTTTGTGGGTTGTTGGATGCACAGGATTAAAGTAGATAACACATGTGACCCCATGTCAAACCTGCTACGGTTTAGACCGCCATCGGTGCTGCCTCTTCCTGTGCCTGTTTCCAGCAATGTAGAACAAATATCTGGGTTGTTGCTACTGGATTCTTGGCCATCGATGCTGTTTAAAACTAGCTTCACACATGCACCTACTCTGTACTTAGGTCAATACAGTTCCATCAATGGACCAAATGTTTGCACCCTGCAGGTGGTTCCATGTTGGTCTGCAAGAAATTCCATGTAATTCTCCATTAAAAAATAAAGGGTGATGATGACATGTAATTGCATTCGGGTTGAAGTGCAACATATTTTTTTTCTCCATCTTACATCAGTTATAACATATAATGTGTCTGACATTTGTGCACTGTTTTCTTACTGACCGTAAGGTTTCTGGGGTAGGAGGGAGAATAGGTCAGATGCCACGCACGCCCTGTCACTCCCCTCTATCGATAGTAATTCTGGACGCATAACACACTGCCTTAACTTTTACGTATTGATCTGCATCTGTGCGGACCAATGGAACCACCAAGTGTTAGAAGGTACACCTGAGTAACACCTGGCGTGCTGATGTTACTTGACAGGGGACTTATGCAAATGACTCCGTCTTCCTGGCGTGGTGCTGTCGTCTCCATTCCAGCTTTTAGCCGGGTGATATTCTATTGCCTGTCACTTATATACAGTGTATTACCATCTGCACATACAGCTACTGACAGTTTCACACAGTGCTATTACCATCTGCACACATTGCCATTGCCATTGCTATCTGCACACAGTGCTATTACCATCTGCACACAGTGCCATTGCCATTGCTATCTGCACACAGTACTGTTACCATCTGCTCACAGTGCCATTGCCATTTCTATCTGCACACAGTGCTATTACCATCTCCACACAGTGCTATTACTATCTGCACACAGTGCCATTGCTATTGCTATCTGCACACAGTGCTATTAACATCTGCACACAGTGCCATTGCCATTGCTATCTGCACACAGTGCTATTACCATCTGTACATAGTATTATTACCATCTGCACATAGTGCCTTTGCCATTGCTATCTGCACACATTGCTATTACCATCTGCACATAGTATTATTACCATCTCCACACAGTACTATTACCATCTGCACATAGTGCCATTGCTATTGCTATCTGCACACTTTACTGTTACCATCTGCACATAGTATTATTACCATCTGCACATAGTGCCATTACCATTGCTATCTGCACACAGTGTTATTACCGTCTGCACATAGTGCCATTGCCATCTCCACACAGTGCTATTACCATCTGCACACAGTGCCATTGCTATTGCTATCTGCACACAGTGCTATTACCATCTGCACATAGTGCCATTGCCATCTGCACACAGTGCCATTGCCATTGTTATCAGCACACGGTGCTGTTACCTTCTGCACATAGTACAATGCTACGTTCACATTGTGCTACAACTACTTGCACATAGTGTCTACTCCACAGACCTTTGAGCTGTCCAGCTCTTAGACCTACATTGCTGAGCATCTAGTTCACCTCTTGTTTCTCCTTGCCTTATGTAGCACCTCTGTTGTCTCACCCCTCAGAGAGGATCTTGTGTGCCCATCTTGTCTGGTGAGTTACTTCTGTTCTGGCTCCAGTATACACTGCATCTGTCCATCACTGGTCACCGAGGGCCGCGACCTGCTGGTGTCCTGCAGTGCCAGCCTATCCTCACCATCAGAGGCTCTAATGAAAACCAGGCTCACAATTAGAGTCCGCGCCTTGGTAACTAAGTGTAGGAATCATAACACCAAGTTATGCCAACAGCTTAGTGTCAGTGATATCATTTTAGACACAATTTGAATTATAGAAAAATATATTTAATCACAGGTACACTGGGAGAAGTTCTATTATCAACTGCTGTATCCATGCACTGTGCTCTGCTTTCCCAGTTAGGCGTTAGGGTTAGGAATTATGTTAGGGTTAGGGGTAGGAATTATGTTAGGGTTAGGGGTAGGAATTATGTTAGGATTAGGGTCAGGAATTATGTTAGGATTAGGGTCAGGAATTATGTTAGGGTTAGGGGTAGGAATTATGTTAGGGTTAGGGTCAGGAATTATGTAAGGGTCAGGAATTATGTTAGGGTTAGGAATTATGTTAGGGTTAGGGGTAGGAATTATGTTAGGGTTAGGAATTATGTTAGGGTTAGGGTTAAGAATTATGTTAGGGTTAGGGGTAGGAATTATGTTAGGGTTAGGGTCAGGAATTATGTTAGGGTTAGGGGTAGGAATTATGTTAGGGTTAGGGACAGTGATTATGTTAGGGTTAGGGGTAGGGATAGTGTTAGGGTTAGGAATTATGTTAGGGTTAGGGGTAGGAATTATGTTAGGGTTAGGGTCAGGAATTATGTTAGGGTTAGGGGTAGGAATTATGTTAGGGTTAGGAATTATGTTTGGGTTAGGGTTAAGAATTATGTTAGGGTTAGGGGTAGGAATTATGTTAGGGTTAGGGTCAGGAATTATGTTAGGGTTAGGGGTAGGAATTATGTTAGGGTTAGGGTCAGAAATTATGTTAGGGTTAGGGGTAGGAATTATGTTAGGGTTAGGAATTATGTTAGGGTTAGGAATTATGTTAGGGTTAGGGGTAGGAATTATGTTAGGGTCAGGAATTATGTTAGGGGTAGGATTATTGTAATGCCAAGCAAAAATGGTGGCATTACAATATTCAGTTAGACAGTCACAGCAATGACTCTGATAGAAAAATTACGATCAGTGAACGCTGTCTGAATTCAGAACATTGGGCCGACAAGCCAAATAAATCTGTATATATGCAAAAAAAAGTTATGAAATGACTTTTAGAAAAGAGAGTAGTAAATTGGCAACTTATTTATAGCCGGCACCTTGCAGAAATGTGCGGTGTCAGGCTCATCGGGTGAAGAGTAAGAATGACTGTGTGAACATTTATTCAACTTTTGTCAAGAATTCTACAATACACCAGAGTCATTATGTAGGCAAAGTGCATACAGTACACAAGTGGAGCATTTCCCAAAAATACATGTGTATTTCCCTCCTAGTCAAAGGAAGAATGCCGCAAAGGCCTGTGAATAAGTCCTGAATTGTGTGGCTTTCAATCGGGACTCTGTAGGTGTAAGAAAAGTCTTTCTAATCAGGAAAATTCCAAAAGAAATGTAAAAGAATTCCAGCACATTGCACTTCTGAAAGACGTTCAGGAGGGGTTTTTTGTGTGTTAGAAAATAGGCTTAGAAAGAAAGCTTCTCACTAAGGCCAACTTTGTGCAATTGTGCGGGATGAGAACGAGCTTGCAAATGTATGTGTTCCAAATGAGAAAACTTGAACAATTCTTTGATCCGAAACGTCCAGCACCTGATAGATAGAACTCGCTTGGCAATACATTTTTCTTTTACACAATACTCTTTGTATCACAGAAAATAATTGTAAAAAAAGATTTTTTTTTTCTTTTTGGAAGATTGTTTTACATTCTTGTGAAACGCTGAGGTCTTACTCGCCAACTGAAAAGTTTCAGAACAAAGGCAAAGTGTGTTTTCTAATTTACACAGATGGTGGTCTGTAGATCTTTAGAGAGTGATTTCAATTTCCCTTGTGAAATATTCTCTTCATGCCACCCCAGTCTCTTTTTTATGTTTAATAGCAATATATCATTGTATCTGAGCATTGCTTTCCCACAAGAGCTACTCGAAAGGTGCTCTTGACATAAATTCAGCGGCCATTTTGTTTCATGGACCACATAATGGCAACGGAAATCACATGATAATTAATCATGAGGGTACCTCATCAGAAATTTAGATTGGCCAAGGTCTAATTATGAATTAACCACCTATCATTAATTCTTAATACTGACTGGAGCAAATCCAGGTAGACCCCAGGAGAACATACAAACTCCACACAGATAAGGCCTAGTTCAGGAATTGAACTCATGACCTCAGCACTGTGAGTGTCCACTGAGTGCTACTCAATGAGCCACTGTGCTGCCCAAGACTTACTTCCAGAGATTTGGGGGCACCAATGGTTGGTCTGTACAGGCGCTGTCTCTAATCAGAAACTCCTCAAATCAACAAACAACTATCAAATTACAATAATAAGTCCACATAATACAAATAAAAGTAACCTTACACCTCGATTGTGGGTAATGTATTGTCAACCTTTGACTTGTTGAAAGGTAGAAAATAAGGGGAAACAAAGAGGTTGATCTATTAAACCTTCTAAAAGAAAAAAGTGGACACGTTGCACATGACAACCAAATGCATTCTAGAGATTGTTTTCTAGAATGTACCAGAATAATGATAGCTAAAATGTGATTGGTTGCCATGGGCAAAACTCCTTTTAAGGATCTTATGGAATTCCAGAGCTTTAAATCATGTTCAGTGACTGTGGTCACACAATACGAAATTCAGAAAGATGTATCGTAACTATGGACACTGCAGAGGGGCCACATACCTAAAAGGAGCACTCAGATACAATCCCTACAACACACACAAACACACACACACATACACAAACACACACACATTTAGATAGAATTCCAATAAAAAGCTATAACGATGTTTGTGTTCCTTCACTATCTGTAGAATAAAGTAGTAAACCCAGCACTTGGCATCCTATCATCAGTCAGACCTTGGCAGACAACTGGCGAGTTTAATCATTACTTGTCCAAAAAATACAACAAAACCCTGAACCCTTGGTATTAAAAAAAAAATGCACTTTTTTGGCCCTAATCTTAAGTAGAGCTGATCAGTGACAGATAAGGAACGTGCATCCTGCATAGGTCTGCCACTGCATAAAGAAACAGAGACACCTATACAAAGAGACAACATGCAAATCAGAAAACAACACAATGAAAGATCAAAGAGGTGAAGAGGAGACAAGTCTGTTAGTCAGTAAGTGTGAAAAGACTAATATCTTGTTCTTGTCACATTAGTGAGGAGGTGTTACATGATGTTATATAGTTTACTTAAGGATGTCTACTGCCTCATTATCTGGACCCTAGACTGACTGTCTTTAGTGCTCTTTAAGAGCATGATAATAATAATAATCATAATAGTAATAATAATAATAATAAAATACTAATTGACTGAATACATATAGATTACAGATCATGGGCCATATTCAGAGATCCGTTTTCGAGTAGAGTTCCCTGCGTATTTTTAGGATCGGAGTAAATGCGCATGCGTAGTAACTATTTACGCTGTTGACGTTGAATTTGCGCTCGGAAGTCCGTTAGGCACGTACTTGTGAATTGCACTTGCGTGCGTTCGGAGGGGCCTGGTTGAAATCCGTATGGGCAAAGATACGTGACAGTGGGTGGGGGGAGGTATTTAAATTGCTATTTGAGGGCGCGGTTAGACACGCACGTATGGAAGTATTATACACCCGTAAATGCACGCGTATAGATAGAGGTGCTCTGTGGACTCGTAACTCACCGAAAACCCGTCCGTGTGAGGGGAGCGTCATGGGTGTGGCCTTGCAACGTTCGTGCGTGTAATTGCGTACCTTTAACTGACGGATCTCTGAATACGGCCCCATGTTATGAATTGCGTGGTATGGCGCAATAGACCTGTTTTTGTTCCCTGTATGTTTGCAGTGGACACGACACTTTCATAGCTGATATATACAGGACCACACATTTCATATATGTGAAAGAACCTGTGTTTTCTCAAGCTGTATCCTAATTAAATAATAGAGGCCGTTTTCTGCAAGCTGTGTGCGGGAATTGGACACATTCGCCATGTCCGCTACTGGCTTCCATGCAGATCCTGATTTGCAGGGATCTGGCGGGGAAAGGGGGACATGATTAAAGCATGTCTGCATGGGGGGGGTATGTAAATCATACAGAATGGGCTTGGGCCCTTATTTACGATGCTCATTGACCCATCTGTGTATGTGCAGAGTTGAAGTTTGGTAGAAGAGAGGGAGCTGCTGACATCACTGGAAAAGGAAGAAGCGGAAGATCACAGGACACAGGTAAAGATCGTTTCATCACATATTCATCCTGGGAGGGAGGTCTAATTAGAGAATCAGAGGAGAAGAGTTAAAGACGACTGTAGTTACTGAGTTTCCCATCCCCGTTGTACCCATACAGAACAATGAGGACAATGTGGTCAGGAGAATTTTATCTCAGCATTAAAGATATCACACATTTCAGAGCGAGGCATAATATGAAACAAATAGTCAAACTCGCTGTTAGTTCCCAGTCGGAGCGGGACATAAACATGTAGATCTTGACACTGACCCTGAGAGATAGGATAATTGCTCAATCTGGATTCATACCAAGGTCTCAAACTCGGATGTGACCCAACCAGGTAGATCTGATTTCATGGCATATTATACACAAGCCACCAGTCATCTTCCAAAAAGGTTTTATTTTGTTGAGATCATTTTTGAAGATCGACAGATCAGTGTTGTGTCATTCCCAGGGGAAGATTGGGAACTTAAAGTGGCCCTGGAAACAATTTAAAGTGTACAGTATGGGCGTGCTTAGCTGCGTAAATTCGTTTTGCCCATACGTACGTGTGCGTGTTACTGCGGTTACGTTGGCAAAAGTTAAAGGAGGGGACGTAAAATCGCTGTTTTGTACGCACTGCACATGCGCACCATAGAAAATACGCACATTAACGTAGCGTAATTGTGAACGTATGGGCCATTCACGTATGTGTCACGTAAATACTTACGTGTGGGCGTGCCAATTTTACGTTACTCCAATATACGTCTGAAATACGTTTAGTAGACAGGGGGTTGTATTTAAAGTATACAGTATGGGCGTGCTTATCTGCGTAAATTCGTTTTGCCCATATGTACGTGTACATATGACTGCGGTTACGTTGGCAAAAGTTAAGGTAGGGTTTGGAAAGCATATCTTGACAAAATACGTATGTTCAAGGTGTATGCCGAGGGGACTGTATAGAATATACGCACACGAAAATACGCGAATAAACGTACGGCAAACGTAGTTCTGGATCTACCCCCAGGTGTGTAATACGACAGGTTCGGGCCCCATAGCAAGGAGATGGGACTCGGGTCTGAATAGGTGGAGCTGGGTGGGACCGCTGCCTGATAGACGCTAGAGATAGAGGCGGACCACTTAAAACAGCTCTTGGCTCTCCATGTATGAGTGCTGAGGGCTCATACAGCGCATGGAGTGTCGAGTTCCGTTTTAAGCGGTGAACCTCTGACATCTTGCTTATAGAGCAAAGGGAGCCCCCTCTCCTTCAGGTCCCGTCAAAATGATGTATACTGAATTATTACAGAATAAAGAACCTTAATGTCAAGCTGTGCAAATATATAATATGCACATTCAGCATCCCAGTGACCTCTGATTTACACAGACATCATTTTAGTGACCCATTGGTGGTCAATATCCTAGTTCTCTTACAGTAAGAAAAAAGAGCTGCTTAATGGCCTCTAGAGCACTGGCCTACCAGGAGAATTCCCTGTAAGTCCTATGGCCAATCTGCCCCTGGTCATTCCTGTAATACCACAATGTTGGTTACACTATCCTTGGTGGGTCAAGTGTTTATACGCTTGTATTGGTCTTTATTAGATGTTCCGTTGATGTTGCGTTTTACATTAAATTGCTGTTTCTCTGCTAATGTCTGTATTTTTTTTTATATTTGTTTATTTGTTTATTAACAGGTTTTTATTTTGCACCCCTAGGGGTTTAGACCGAGATGCTGCTGGGGAGCAGTAGTAGATCCTGCCACTACTACTATTCCCTGCCAAGATCTACAGAGCCGCGGCAAGCTACTGCTATAGTATAGACTGAGCGCTGTTCATTAATAGCTAAAGCGCAGGTCTGGTGCCGATCTGCGCATGTACAGACCAGCGATTAAACTCTGCATGTGCCAGTTACTGGATGCTGGATGGGGGGGGGGGGCTCCGAGGAAGTTTTGCCCTGGGCCCCCACACTCGTAGAAGCAGCTCTGTATAGCGCCATCATATTATGTAGCGCTTTCTCAATGTTTAAGCAACGATTGACATCAGTCCTGTTTGATAATTAGGGTTCCTTAAATACCAGGAGTTAACGGAGACATCACACAATGCTTAATTAACTATAACATTTATTAAGAATTAAGCAATATACATGAATGCTACTTAGCTTTAGCTGGTGTTAATTGCTTGATAATGTTCAGATGATATGCAGGAGCTTCTATCGCCATTGTTTTCTGCAGTCAGTCCCATAGATGAGGCCGGGGAGCTGACCTTGTGCTAAGATCTATATACCCCAACACCAACAGAGCCGGAACTCCCGACCTTTTTGCTTAACTGGTTCTTCTTATCGTATTCATTTATATATTCCACATATGTGCTCTGTAATCTAGCATTGCAACATTTTAGTTCCACACATCTTCTACTCCTACCAAAAACATCCTTATTGGCATGTCTTGGTCTTGTAACGTCTGGTTATTTCTGCCGTTTTTACGCTTATGATCAGCGTTAGCTCGCATGCGAGCGTAGGTCTGGATCAGGCCCATTGAGCTGGATCCAGACT
>WWET01005227.1:21352-31780 GCA_011038615.1 Limnodynastes dumerilii
AGGCTTGGAAGTCATTCTGTTGCCCTGATGAAAATCTGTATTTGATTGAAACGTCGGTTTCCATAATAAACAACTGGACAGGTCATTTCTATTAATTCAAAGACTCGTGGGTGACTTCCAAGCCTGCTGTGTATATATATATATATATATATATATATAGACAGGTCATTTCTATAAATTCAAAGACTCGTGGGTGACTTCCAAGCCTGCTGTGTATATATATATATATATATATATATATATATATTTATTGTTTTTTATTTTAGTATCTTGGATCACTATAATCTAGATCACTTCATGGATAGCCCTAAAATTGAAATATATCTTGCCCACCAATCTAAAATGTTCTGACGCCCCAGCTGCAGTGTTACAGGGATTTTCCAATGTGCAGATTTGCGCCTTTTCTCTTCCTTTCTACCTTTCTCATCATTAGGTCCGTATTTGCCAAATTCTAGCTCAGCTTACTTTTCTGACAGCCACAAAATTAAACATCTGTTTCAATTTAAGGTAAACGACTTAAAAAGTGATACATGATTTTTGTCATTAGTGCAGCAAAGTAGATACAAACTTCGGCCATTGGTTTCCTTTCCTATGTTCCTTTCTGGTTCTTTTGAAGTCTTTTTGAAAAGTGTGGCTTTGATGGAGGTTATGCTCTTAAACTGCTTGAATCAAGTCTTTCTCAGAGGGACATTGTCCATGTAACTTTGAGATTTTTTTTTCTGCCATTTAAATGTATTTTGAAGGAAATATCTAATTAGCGTCTTCAATCAAACCAAGACTTTAAACTATGAACGGCCGTTTAAAATGTTGGTATCAGGTCTTTGAAAATGTGCTTACGAAAAGGGAATTTTTCTTTTGGTTTTGCTGGTTGCAATCCAGGAGTTAAATTATAACTAATGTTTGTCACCTGCTAACTTTCCCAACTTAAAATAATCCCTTCA
The DNA here is from genome assembly GCA_011038615.1 of Limnodynastes dumerilii. Classification (NCBI taxonomy): domain Eukaryota; kingdom Metazoa; phylum Chordata; class Amphibia; order Anura; family Limnodynastidae; genus Limnodynastes; species Limnodynastes dumerilii. The sequence goes on from WWET01005227.1 coordinate 22,294, forward strand.
ATTGTACCTAAGGCGTAAGACCAAGCTGTTTAAAGTGAAATGGTTTATTTTTCAACTGTCAGAGGAATGTTAGTTTCCTTAATACATTTCAATCTTCAAAATATTATTTTGCACTTGATTCCAAATATCAATATACACACGGGCACGGAAAGTTTATTTCAGCAGAGCAGCTCACCAATAATCTACAAACGTGCATTACCTTCACTATAAATATTATATGTTGCATTCATCATGTGCATCCTGCCTGATCAATGAGGACTGTTTTGTTCTCTCAGGAAACATTTAGGGATGAGGTGCAGTCTAGGTAGGGGGGGTGTTGGTTTCAATCAGATGAACAGATTTAAGGGGGGAAAAAAAGACATTTTAAGAAAGAAGAGGAAAAATATGAAGAAGTTTATGTATGTGTGATCCCCCTCTCTTTAGTAAAGCCCCAGTAGTGGATTAATTAAGTCAGTTCCTCTAAACTAGACTGTCCTCATATTCTAATATTCTGAATAAGGATAATAGGGTGGAGAGTTTCACCCAACAACTGTGGACAGCATGGTAGCTCAGTGAGTAGCACTTGTGGCTCATGGCTCTGAGACCATGAATTGTATTCTTGGACCAGGTTTTATCTGTATGGAGTTTGTGTGTTCTCCCTGTGTCTGCATGGGTTTCCTCCAGGTGCTCCGGTCTCCTCCAACACTCCAAAAGCATGCTGATAGGTGAAATGTTAGCTTACTAAAACAATTACCCTAGTGTGTATGGGCCTGCTCCAGAGCTACGCTGGGCCGCTGTCCGTAAGTACGGCCAACGTAGCTCTGGTGCACTCCCTAGACACTCCCCCCTGTGGCCGGGTAATTACACACTGTCACGCCGGCTGAAGGCTACCCTAACTTCATCCGGTGTAACAGTGGGTAATTACGCCGGCCATATGCTCGTAAGTCCCTAATCCAGCAATCCCCTCCTGATTTCCCTCCCTCCCCCGCCTACCTTCCGTAACTACAGTGTAGTTATGAAGCTGCCCGCCCCTTCCTCCATAACTATGCTGTAGTTACGGACGCCCGATCCGGGGCACCCAGAAAAATGAATTACGCCGGGCAACATCTGCCCGGCACATGCACAGATCAACAGAAATGCCGATCCTACGCAGCCGCCCATCATAACTATGGTGGGCGCCGTAGCTCTGGATTAGGCCCTATGTGTGTATTAGGGACTGATGTGAATGTCCAATGTTCTCTGGAAAGTACTGTAGACAATTTGTGGCGCTTTATAAATAAGCGATAATAATAATAATGCACTTGATTCACACGAAAGCTGTAGGTGCAGATACGTACGTATCCCTAACTCTAACCCCTACAGATAGTTCACTCACCTGTTCCAGGTCCGGTGATAGCAGCGGCGGAGGGATATCGCAGATGGCAGAAGAATAACGGTAATTGCGAAAGTGAATGGGTAAAGTATGCTGAACGGGACACTCACCCATTAACAAAAAAAAGTATAAAGTGCTAAGTATTCGAAAATGGGACTTCCAGAAAAGAAACTTTCGGATGTCCCATTTTCAGCAATAAGAGTTTCGTTCCGGAGAGTGTAACCGCTAAAAGTCACCTCGCGGAGTCCTGTGAAAATGAATGGGTGAGTATGGCAATCGGCACACTCATCCATTCATAAAAAAAAAAATTCTAAAATGCTGCCTATTCGAAATAGAGACAGCATTCTGAAAGACCGCATTTACGCAATCCATGTAAGAAAGAGATACATAAATTACGTAAAAAAATTACTACATGCGCAGTAGTAAAAATGTATATGTTATACGTCCGGTACGCTGAATATGGGCCTTAATTACCAATTTAACCATAAATATGAATTCTCTGCGTCCCCTTTGACTTTGCATCCTGGGCAGCCACCCCGGCATAGAACCTTGAGTTCTGCTGTAACTGATAGGACTTACCTGTCCTAATCCTTCTTCAGTGATGTCCCTCATTCCTGATTTTCTCTGTTCTGAACAAGAATGGCCACCCATCATGCTTAGAAAAGTGGTAACCCGAAGATGGTGATGTCAATGAAGTAGGAGCACACCGGAGATAGGACAGGCCAGGAGCAAGCAGTGATCATTCTGCAACCTATGGAGCTTTGTTTTTATGAAACAATACATAAGCAACCTTTCACTCCAGGGTTTGGAAAACTCCAACAGCGTGGGCATAGCTGGAAAAACATGGTGGAAGATGTATATATTGCCTAGGTGTAATATAATCAATGGCCTTTTCTTGTTTGCAGAAATAACATCCTTTCGCTCGTAGTCATTCATGCTTTGATATTTATTTTTGTCTATGTCTGGGATACAGAGATACTAATGCCGCCCACTCAAACCACAATGGTGGATGGGTTACCAAACTGTTGCCCAATCTATGATTGTCCCACCCAAGACTCGTTGGGTCAAGGTCAACTGGATTATTTTCAGCCTGTCTGTCTGACCGATCCCTCACATATCAGATGCTGCTTCCTGAAAGTCAGGATGGGAGCTTTACTTTTATATTGAGGGAATCTATTATTCACCCATGTTTTGCTAAATAGAGGTCTTCTTATTTCTATTTACACATAACAAATTGCCCGGCGCATGCGCATTTGAGCTACGGCCGCCGTACTAGCGACGGCGGCCGTAGCTCAGGATCAGGCCCATCATGCTTAGAAAAGTGGTAACCCGAAGACGGTGATGTCAATGAAGTAGGAGCACACCGGGGATAGGACAGGTCAGGAGCAAGCAGTGATCATTCTGCATCCTATGGAGCTTTATTTTTCCACTAGTATTATGAAACAATACATAAGCAATCTTCCCTACTCCAGGGTTTGGAAAACTCCAACAGCATGGGCATAGCTGGCAAAACTTGGTGGAAGATGTATATATTGCCTAGGTCTAATATAATCAATGGCCTTTTCTTGTTTGCAGAAATTGCTCTGTCATTCATGCTTAGATATTTATTTTTGTCTATGTCTGGGATACAGAGATACTAATGCCGCCCACTCAAACCACAGTGGTGGATGGGTTACCAAACTGTTGCCCAATCTATGATTGCCCCACCCAAGACTCGTTGGGTCAAGGTCAACTGGATTATTTTCAGCATGTCTGTCTGACCGATCCCTCACATATCAGATGCTGCTTCCTGAAAGTCAGGATGGGAGCTTTACTTTTATATTGAGGGAATCTATTATTCACCCATGTTTTGCTAAATAGAGGTCTTCTTATTTCTATTTACACATAACAAATCAAATTTTCGTGGCTGGTCTGATATATGAGACAAGCATTTCTTAAGGGATACCGCCTGAAGAAGGGAAACAAATATTCTACCATATGTCATGAGGCGTTGACCACTAAGGGTGTTGTTACACTGGAATCTATGTACAATTTTAACATATTTTTTTAAAAATATTTAAACACCACTGTCAGCTACTCATAGTGGAGCATAGGCTGGATATTCTCTAATTATTAACTGAGACAATTCATGGGGAATATTCAGAACTGATAAACAATTGATGCATTCATGTGACCATTAGTTCAGGTCACAAATTGGCTGAAGGATATTTGAAAAATTGCATTGGCCTTAATGGTGCTGTAGACTAAACCTCTCTGCTACCATGGGAACATGTGGATCATAGGTAGCATGTCGCTGGGTACCCCTTTCTCCTTTCTCTTATGGCACAAAGAGAAAATAGAGGTTTACTAGTGTTTATTGTCATTTCTGTGACCTATGTCTGTGTCTCTGGAGTGTGGGTTCCTGTTTAGAATGGCTCTATTTTGATGCCTCGGTGCTCCGATAGGTAAGCCTAAAAAGTCACCCTAACCCTTCCTCTAATTCTAACCCTAACACTATCCCCCCTTTCCCTCAGCCTGACCCTAACCCTCCCTTCTCCCTAGCCTGACTCTAACCCACCCTTCTCCCTAGCCGGACCCTAACCCTCCCTTCTCTATAGCCTAACCCTAAGACCCCCCCTCCTCGCAGCCTAATACTAAACATCATGGCTCATACTGCCATGAGAAAACTTAATCAAACTAAGACAAACAGGATCATCATCTTTCCTAATTTCAATTACGGCCGCCATGAGTTACGAAAGGAAACATCTGCTGGGCGCATGCGCAGTAGTACTTTAAGCCAAAGTTACGCTTACAGGGTGCGTAGTTCTGGATCAGGCCCATAAACACTGAATTATATGCAAATATGTCACTATGTCACCAATCTTGTCCATTTTCTCCACCAGCGGGATCGGCGATAAGGACCCTCTTAAAGATAACCCTCTCTTGAGTTGTACAAGATAGATATGGCATTTAGTTAGACACAACTTTCATTTAAATGGACATAAATCCATCCTCCTACCTTTTTTTAGGTAGTCAAGAATTCCAAATCGGTGCAGCCTTCTACCCCTTTACCAGATGGATTAGGGAGGCTATTACAAACCTCCTGAGCATAATTCACACAACAGACAGACGCCCACTTACTTTTGTTGAGGTAGCTTAAGCACATTCTTCCCTGGAATCTTACCCATTGGCTTACTTCCAAGCAAAACATTACACGGGTAAGGTGTTAACTACATTGTCCGAGGTGGACTTGTCTAGAGACAGATCCGACTGGAATCCCCTAATGGTTGTTAAGATTTCCCAATCTAACAATGGATAAGTTGCTACAACCTCTTTCTAGCTCTAGGAAAATATTTAATGCTAGCATGTACACGGTATTATACTTGAATATATTTCATTGCACATATTTTTCTCCGGGTAGGAGATTGCATAAGGGTTCAATTGATTGACTAACTTGTCAGAGATATAGATCGGACACTGTCGTTCACTGTCTTTTGGAGTGTCCCTTGATCCGACACTTCTGGCTACGAGCTAAGAGACCTGCACTTAGGCTCATATGTCCCATTCACCCTGAAATGGGCAAGGTGTAATTCCAGAGGAACAGCATATAGGACCTGATTCACACTTAAGAATCTTCTTAAAATAAGAACTTAAAGTCACACCTGGGCTAAACCATGTTGATTGCAGGGGAGTCATATTTCACCTGTTGCAAACAGTACTAGTGTTGAGAGGTGATATTTCCCAGCCCAAGTCAAGTCAACAGTGTAATAGTAAAGCTGGTCAGTATCTGTGTGCAGTAAGCAATTCAAAGATATATCCCTGCATGCAAAGAATACAATTAAATTAATTCCCCCTGCAATCAACATGGTTTTGCCCAGGAGTGACTTTAAGTTCTTATTTTAAGAAGATTCTTAAGTGTGAATCAGGCCCTATATGAGGAACATATATAACTCTATACAACTCAATATGAGGAACATATATAACTCTATACAACTCAATATGAGGAACATATATAACTCTATACAACTCAATATGAGGAACATATATAACTCTATACAACTCAATATGAGGAACATATATAACTCTATACAACTCAATATGAGGAACATATATAACTCTATACAACTCAATATGAGGAACATATATAACTCTATACAACTCTATATGAGGAACGTATATAACTCTATACAACTCTATATGAGGAACGTATATAACTCTATACAACTCGATATGAGAAACATTTTGCCACAAGGCATAATCCTCATGGTAGCCAATCTCTGCCATGTCTGTAACACTGGTCACACATTGGTCTATTCTGCTGCTTTGTATAACTGTCAGGGAACAGAAGTAACATCCAACCTTGCACCATAGGATTTCCATAATGAGACTGCTCAGTAATTATTTTGACTAAGAGGCGCCTTTAAAATATAACTGAGACCCTAAATGTGCTTCAGACTGAGAAAGTTTGGGAACCACTCTACTAAATTTTTTTGTGTTTACAAGGAGATTCACAGTTACGTAGTTTTCGTCTTACGTACGTTGCATGCGTAGTAGCTTATTTACGCTATCTACGTACCATTTCTGTACGTATATTGCGTAAGCGTGGTCTTTAATACAGCCCATGAAGAGGTAAAATATCCCTGTAGTATATTTCCTGTACTCAGGACACTGCACAGCTTTAATATAAAATGACAAAACATAAGAGACAAGGATTACTAAGGATAACTAAAGGTAAACAAAGTATCTTTACAAAGTATCTTCACCGAACAGTAAAGATACTTTGTTTACCGTTTAGCCACTTCAAAGCGAGGCTACCATGGTTACTAATTAAATACTTCCAGTCCTAACAATTGTAACTGATTTTTGATTGTGAAAAGTAATCCTTGTCTCTTATGTTTTGTCATTTTATATTAAAGCTGTGCAGTGTCCTGAGTACAGGAAATATACTACAGGGATATTTTACCTCTTCATGGGCTGTATTAAAGACCACGCTAACGCAATATACGTACTGAAATGGTACGTAGATAGCGTAAATAAGCTACTACGCATGCAACGTACGTAAGACGAAAACTACGTAACTGTGAATCTCCTTGTAAACACAAAAAAATTTAGTAGAGTGGTTCCCAAACTTTCTCAGTCTGAAGCACATTTAGGGTCTCAGTTATATTTTAAAGGCGCCTCTTAGTCAAAATAATTACTGAGCAGTCTCATTATGGAAATCCTATGGTGCAAGGTTGGATGTTACTTCTGTTCCCTGACAGTTATACAAAGCAGCAGAATAGACCAATGTGTGACCAGTGTTACAGACATGGCAGAGATTGGCTACCATGAGGATTATGCCTTGTGGCAAAATGTTTCTCATATCGAGTTGTATAGAGTTATATATGTTCCTCATATAGAGTTACATACGTTCCTCATATAGAGTTATATAAAGTTATATACGTTCCTCATATAGAGTTGTATAAAGTTATATACGTTCCTCATATAGAGTTGTATAAAGTTATATACGTTCCTCATATAGAGTTGTATAAAGTTATATACGTTCCTCATATAGAGTTGTATAAAGTTATATACGTTCCTCATATAGAGTTGTATAAAGTTATATACGTTCCTCATATAGAGTTGTATAAAGTTATATACGTTCCTCATATAGAGTTGTATAAAGTTATATACGTTCCTCATATAGAGTTGTATAAAGTTATATACGTTCCTCATATAGAGTTGTATAAAGTTATATACGTTCCTCATATAGAGTTGTATAAAGTTATATACGTTCCTCATATAGAGTTGTATAAAGTTATATACGTTCCTCATATAGAGTTGTATAAAGTTATATACGTTCCTCATATAGAGTTGTATAAAGTTATATACGTTCCTCATATAGAGTTGTATAAAGTTATATACGTTCCTCATATAGAGTTGTATAAAGTTATATACGTTCCTCATATAGAAGGGTTAGGCTGTGATGCAGGTAATTAGGATTAAGCTACGGGAGAGTGACTTAGGGTTAGGCTACTGGAGGGGAGACTTAGGGTTAGGCTGCGGGGAGTGGGGGTGATTTAGGGTTAGGCTGCGGGGGGAGGAGTGACTTGGGGTCAGGGTAAGGGAGTAGGGAAGCACTACCTTTCGGAGCACCGTCTTCGAGGCATGAAAAATCGATTTCCCAGCTGGCTGAGAGCGAACGGCCTTTTCGAAATAGGGCCGTTCGCTATGGAGACTCACACCCTCTATTTGTAATGTTTCCTGGTTACATATTATTATACTTTGGAATTGTATACCCTGATTTAAATTACGGGCTACCTAGATCATTTTCTAATCAGTACTGTTTTGCTAATAGATACTGTATGCTGCTGTCATACATTCCTTCTGTGTTAACTTAAACAAATTGTATCTCACATATGTATATTTTTCTATTTTGCAATCTTGTGTTCTGATACTGTAAAGTAAAGTGTGTTCACTATGTTGCTTGTTTAAATAAAAGAAAAAAAAGAAAAGGAACTCAACAGGGTTTACTTCTTGACAACACTAAAACGATAGTATGATTACATCATCCTTAGTGTTCCCAAAAGATAAATATTACTTCAGCTTATCCCCAACCCTAACCCTAACCATAACATAACTCTAACTGTAGCCTACCCCTAACCATGGCCAAACCCTAACTGTAGCCTAACACTAACTATAGCCTAACTATAACCCTAACCATGGCAGAACCCTAACTGTAGCCTAACCCTAACTATAGCCTAACTATAACCCTAACCATGGCCAAACCCTAACTGTAACCTAACCCTAACTATAGCCTAACTCTGGACCGTGTTCACAGATGCGTGTGTATAAAGTACGCAAATAAACACGCGTATGTGGCAAGGCAACACCCATGACAACCTTAACTCTACGTTTATAGTTACGTGTGTATTTTCCTTCCGTACGTGTGTACATATCAAACTGCAACCATATTAGTCCATTTTAAATGCCTCGCCCACCCGCTTTCACTAAACTACGCACGTACGGAAGACGACCATACCCCTCCATACGTATGTCACTAAGTTCGATTTACAAATCCGTGAGTAATGGACTTCTGTGCCTAAATCCTACGTAGCTTGCGTAAAAAAAGTTACTACACAGGCGCAGTTCAACCGTACCTAAAACTACGCACGGGAAAAGTAGCAAACTCGTAAGTGTGAATCCAGTCCTCTAACCCTAATTAATATTAAACTGAGTACTCATCTTTACTCTCAGAAGTGTCTCCGCCTATCACACTCACTACGGGCCTGATCCAGAGCTACGAAATTGCCGTCCGACGGGCGAATGCGTACGTTCGCCCGTGCGTATAAACATACACGCCCCTAACACTCCCATTGTAAAGCACCTGCTTACGGCGGCTATACCCTACACTAGGTACTCCCGTCGGCCGTACGAATTTTCGCACATATTACGCAAAGCGTATGGGCTTAGCACGCCCATACTGTACAATTTAAATGGCTATCCCCGCCTCCGTGTAGTAAAACGAGCGCCCAGGCAACCGTCGTACTGAACGCACGCCCCTCGAGCGAACATTTCGCACACAATACGACCGCTATACGCTCATGTCGTCTAACCGACCGGAAGCTGTCATACTGAGCATGCGCAGTGCGAATTTTCGTACGAAAATACGCAAAAAACCGTCGTACGCTCGCTCGAAATCGGCCAATTTCGTAGCTCTGGATCAGGCCCTACATCCCAATCAAGTGTAGAAAATTGATCTGACGCCCCTTCAATGGAAGAAATGTCAATCTGCTATTGTGGAGCTTGTGACCATTGCAGAGGTAAGCATTGTGTACTCAGCTGTGTCCTGTCTCCAGCCATCCTAGAGAACCTTAGGGAGGGACGTGCAAGCAGGTAATTATTAAGCAGAGATAAAGAGTTGGGGAAGAGTCTGGGTATCAGTGAGGTTGGACATGAAGGACTGGATCCAGACTTAAGTAAGTGCTTGAAATGAGTTACTCCTTGGCTAAACCATGTTGATTGCAGGGGAGTCAAGTTAATTGTATTCTTCGCATGCAGGGATATATCTTTACTGCACACAGATACTGACCAGCGTTACTATCACACTGTTATTTATCACCTCTCATCTCTAATACTATTATATTATTATATTATTATTACACAGATACTGACCAG
>WWET01005227.1:32923-49267 GCA_011038615.1 Limnodynastes dumerilii
TAGGAAACATCACCTCTCAACTCTAATACTGTTTGCAACAGATGAAATATGACTCCCCCTGCAATCACTATGGTTTAGCCCAGGAGTAACTCATTTCAAGCACTTACTTAAGTCTGGATCCAGCCCGAAGGAGAGACATGAAATGACTTGTTATACAATGTACATGTCAAAACTTTGGGGCTCAATCATACTAGTTATTTCTAAAAATGATTTTCAAACTGCAAAAAAAAAAGTCTATATTTATTTATTATGTCAAGTTTTTCTTTATCTCAAAACATCGTCATTCCCTTAACGGTACTTTGTAACAGATCTCCAGTGAAAATTCATAGTAAAACTGAGCCAAGCTTTAAATAAGAACATTTCGCTCTTTCTGTGTAGTTATTCTTTAATGCTAAACCGATCGTTATACCTTTGTTTTGTCTTTCATTCCTTATTGCGGACTCAGCTTGGAACACAATAAGCCACCTCTTTATTGTGGTTTTGATCAGAGTTTCGGACGAAATGAAGACATCATTATGGCCTGATCCTGGACTAATCTAATGTGATTCAGTATACTGACCCCGGGTCACGCTAATCCTCAGTGGTCATGTGGTTGGTTGTGAAAGTCTCGTTGAAACAAAACTTTGCTTTAAGCCATTGAGAGATGAATTGAAGATTATCCAGCTACTGAGGGTATTTGGTCACTCACAACATGTGCCTGTGATTTCATGTGTTTATTTATTTTATCAACCTTGGCTATATCAACCCCCTGGCTTCTAAAATACCTTTAAAAAGTTGTGTTTTGCAATAGTCACATTTCTCAAGACACTCTGCTATTTATAGCTGGCCAGCTATAAAGAACTTCTTTGACTATATCTGAAATCTCTGTACTTTTGTGATGGAAATAAAAGTTTAAAAAAGAAATCCACTGAATAAATGTAAATATGTTTGAACATTTCTTTCTGGTAATTTTAAATGAAGCTGGACAGTGCCTAATATTGTGCCAGAATCTACCCCAATGAGTCAATCATTGGTCAGATAATATTCTATGTTGATCTCTCTCTGCTGCCCTCTCTGGCTATCCTTCCAATGTCTCCTTATTTATTATAGAATGAAATTTAATTTTCTCCTTCTCATGTACAAAGACGCCACTTATCCTCCTACACTTCTACCTACTCTTCCCATAACTATTGCTAATAATACCTGTCTCCTTAATTACTACCTTTACCCAAACTGCCCCCATCTCCTGGAATCATGTACCACATCCAATTCACACTGGGAGGTGTAGTGAAGCTGAAACTTCTGTCATGCTCCAGCATAGATGGGACGTTGCTGCTGTTCCAATATTAAAAAAAAGAAAGCTAATGGCAACCAGGGGTGTTTTAAGAAGTGAGGGGCCCCTTGTGCGGGATTGGTAAATACCCCCCCTCCCGTGGCACACCCCTTTCTCTCTGGAACCCCTCCCCCCACATACTTACTGTGCATATTTAGATTTATTGCAGAGTGTGTGCCACGGGCCCGCTGTTCTGAGAGGCCTGTGTGCATTGCCCACCCTGCATCCATTATAGAAACGCCAATGATGCCAACAGCAGAATGTCATCTATATTATTTTAAACAAGATTTCCATTTCTAGAGTTTTAATGTTGACCGTGCTGCTTCCCTCGGTGAGCCACTCTATGCTTTCTGCAGTCTACTCTCCTCCTCCTGTAGTCTTCTCTTTGCTTCCCAGGTTAGTGGTTAGGGTTTGGGGTAAGGGTTAGGAACTAGGGTTAGAGTTATTGTAACGCTAAACAAACATGTTGGCATTACCATATTTGATCAGACAGGAGTCGCGTTAACGGCTCTATCTGATCGAAACCGGCTGATCAGTGAATGCTGCCGACATTTTAGTGTTGACTTGTTCACTGTCAAAACTTAGCCCATTGGACTGGCAAAGCTTAGACATAACTGATACCTGGCAAAGATGATGGAACTCATAGTTGGGATACACCTGGCCTAATTTAGACACATTCCGACTGTCTCAAGAGACCGGATAAGTGTAAAATAAGTAGGTGCGGATACGCAAGTCTATATTTCAAAGCTGGGGACTGGTATCTCAAAGTTCCTTAACTCCTGAAGTCTTTTTGACTTTCTTTATAACAAGAAGAAAGACACAAATCTCTCTTCCTATTGGCAACAAATTATGACTGGTCATGTTCCAACTACTTGCCTTACCCAATAGACAGGGACGCCTGGCAACTTCTCTGCCACATCATAGCTGTCGGCTTTCTACTAATCCATCATCTCGTTCTTTCTAGAGGCTCCTAACAGTCTGACAAGTTTCCTGGCTTGAGTATAGATTCCCACAGTTTGGCGTTGAATACACTCTTGATTAGACCACCACATATTCTAGAGGCAATCCCTACCAGCTAATACCATTCTCTTAGCCCATCCTTCAGTCGCTGAACATCATTAAATAGAATCTGTCTAGCAAATCACTTCAGTAACTGCAAAGCAAAGGTTAATAGGAAGTCATTTTTCTTGTATACATCAGTCAATAACAAGCTGGTTGGGAAGTATACACTATGGTCTTATTTTTTTTGTCTTGTTGTAGACATTAACCAGTTGGGTGACATGTCAAATCCATTGCCCGTTTTTCAGTGTGCCAAGGGGTAAATTTTAGAGTAATGAAAACAGCAGAAAATCATAACTGAATAACATGATATTAGGTGACTTAATTATCACAGCTGACGAAGGCTTGATCTTCATGACATAAATTTGGACCAACTCAATGACCACACCATACTCAGCGACCGTCTCCCATGTACCACTTCTTCTACATAGAATACTGAAATAAATAACTGGTAATGAATAAATAAGTGCGATGGGCTTGCTCCAGATTTGATGACGGCAGGGTAGTTGCTTATGGCACTTGTGTAAGTACTCTGTCCGGGTCTCCTGCACATGTGTATGAAGGCTTGTTATTCACGGAGCGCCTTCCATGTAGCAATGGCCTCTGATAGTGGGACAGGACTTCCCATTGTTTCTAAACCGCCACCACAGACACGCTGGACAGGTGAGTAGTACAGGGGACTCTAAGGGAAGTTTTAGGGTTGGAAGTCTACGGGGAGACTTAGGGATAGGCTACAGGTAAGGGAGTCTTTGGTTAGGCTGCGTGGAGTTGAGACTTGGGGGCAGGCTGCGGGGAGGAGAGTTTTAAGGTTAGGGTAATGGAAGGGAGGTTAGGGTGAGGATTAGGTTAAGGGTTGGGATTACCCAAACACTCACCATTCACCGCCACATCTTCATCCTGGGGATGATCGATTGCTTCTTGGCAAGGCAGAAGCAATCGAGTTAAGAGCCATTTTGGAACTGGCTAGAAGAAAACAGCCCTTTCGAAAAAGGGCCGTTCTTGCCACTGACCCACACCCTTTGTGGGTCACATGTGTAAGATTTAAGGTAGGGGTTAGAGCACGAAAGGTCGGTGCAAGGGGAGTGTATTACCTGCACACTCACAGACTATTGGCTAACAGTTCATTCCGTGCCTATGGACTTAGGAGCGCGCGATCGTTATTATTACCAAATACCTTCTTTTTGTGTATTGTGATTTTTAGTTATCATTTAAAGCTAAGAGAATGTCTAAAATCCTATAAAGAGGCTAGAATAAGCACATAAAAGAGTCGGATTAGTAGTTAAAATGGGAATGTGCCTAAGGCAGCAACTAAAAGCTTCTGGGCTTCTATGCAAAAAACAGACCCAACCACCCCTAGGCAGGAATAACCAGAGAAGCTTGTTCCGGCGATATTGGAAACATTAGAGTTCTGCATTGTCATAGGATCTGTGGGGCGATATCATGAGACATTTCTTAAATTCAAAAAACACCGGTGACAACAGAATATTGAGTAAATAGCTACATTGACACTCCTTTTATATTCATATTTACACTGCCCTTTAGTTGTATTGCCTCCAGAAAGTAGACACACATTGCTTTATTGCTGTGGGTTGTCTGTAAACTGCTTTCTAGATATTAAAATGTGTGAATGTCACATCTATGACTCAGGTAAACATGCAGTGTGCCAGTGGCACAACTATTGTGGACACAAGAGGTGCGACTGCTACGGAGGGACACACCAGGAATGACAGCTCTAAGCAGTCAGTGGCTGGCAGATTAGACAGTGCTAAGAATCCAGTCTTTGAGTGCTGAGCGCTGTTATTAAATACATTGCCAGCAGCTGGGAGCTATGACAGAGGCATCAGCTTAGACAGTGCTCAGCACCCAGTCTATGAATGCTGAGCACTGTTTATAAATACATCGCGAGCAGCTGAACGCTACGACAGAGGCTGCAGCTTAGACAGTGCTCAGCACTCATAGACTGAACACTGTCTAGGCTACTAGCCTCTGACATCTGCCAGCACTTGAGCAAAGCATCCAGTCACCACACCGGATAATGGAGGGCACTGGGCAAGCCCGAAACCCCAAATCCAGACTCATGCCCCGCCTCCTATAATGGGGCTCAGGTCAGTCTACTGACCGCCAAAAAACGGGAGCTCAGAATTGCATACCCTCCAACATGACCCATTCCATCAGGTACTAAATACTCTGCTCCTCAGTTTCCAACTGTCAGTTACTATGGAAACCTCCTTCGTTTTTGAAATATCAGTTAAGTCATTTCACCAGGTGAGTGACAGTTGGAAGCTCAGGTGCGGACTATATTGTACCTAATGGAAGGGGTCATGTTGGAGGGTCTGGAATTCCGGCAAGTACTGGGTGTCCATGGATCAGGACTTTAATGTATACATTTGCCCGAAGCTATTTTTTTTTCCTTTTGTTTAAAGATGACTAACTCCGGCTGTTCATTAACCTCGCATGACAGTGAGAACTAAAGCAGAATTTACAGTGTTGACAAATAGTGTACATGAACCACTCTTTAGTAAGTTACACAGTGTATTATTTTGGGGGAATGATGTGACCTTATAAGCTGACAGAAGTGAACTTGTGACTAAATCCTTCATTGATTTACAAATATTTATTCCAGCAGCAGAAGACATTTCAAGCCTTACAGATGGAGTGGCCTATGCAGCGTCTGGGTATTTGTTGATCACGTTGCCATGGTTACCCCGCTGCTATTATTAGTCGTCTGGATAGCTATCAGGATGAATTTCACACAAGGATTTTTTCAGTTTACTGTAATGTAAATGTTTGACATACGAATTAATATAAAATGGTGAAAGGAAAAAGCTGGTAGGATCACAGCTGCCAAATTTCTCCTTTGCAGATTTTGGAAACGCGTGGATGTTTTATCCCGTTAGATAATATTTTGATGGTATGTCTGAGCAGATGTCAGGAATGAGCAGCTAGGAGTAGATGTTCTGGTTCCTGATCTATGATGTTATTCCATCCCCTGGATACTGAGTAGAAACATACGTCTCCATATTTTGCTGCTTGTTCTGATATTGTTATTGGAAGCACAATGCCTATTGTGTCTGCTTGCCAGTAACATTCGCTCTCGCATTCCTGTCCACCTATGTGGCTTGTGACACTGTTGATCACTGGGCTTGCATGCTTTTTTCTCTCCAGTAGTGCTGAGCTGTAGAACATTGATATAGTTACAGTGCAGACTCTATGGACTTGATTCACACTTAAGTACGCGTAAGGTTCTTAAATATAGGCAACTAATAGCAAGGAAACTCCCTCGGACGCCACCGGGTCTCAGGTTCTTAAGTGACTTCCGAGTGTTATAGGGGTCCTTTAACTGTAGGTTCACATTTGAATGCGTAGGGCGTCTAGTTAAGGAACGTAATGCATAACCGCACCTTCATTTGGTCATTTAAATACCTCTCTCCGCCCAAATCTTCCTATCTTACAAGTTAATTATTCATGGAACGCCCCTTTTTGCATATGTTACTACGAACCTACAGATTTTAAGTACATAGGGGCCTGATCCAGACCTACGCACAGCAAAACTCTCTTGTGCGTACCGTATTTACGCCAGTGTACCTATGAAGCACTCCCCTGGGCGCTCCCCTTGTTCGTACTTAGTTTTGCCGTCTTACCCCGACCAAACCCTATTCTAACTTTCCTGACCGTAACCGTGGGCGTCCGTAAGCTCCTTGCTTAGTTACGACGCTTAGCACACCCATACTGTCCGATTTAAATGCCTCACCCCGCCCTCGGTGCGTATTTACGGATTTCGTATGGCAGGCCCGCCCCCTCGAGAATAAATACGAAACGGTTACGATCAAGGCCCATACGCTCAGATTCACAGAGCATACCATGAGTGTAACATCTGCTCCGCGCATGCGGAGTAAGTACAAATGGACGTTTTTACGCTTACAACCGCCGTAAAAACGCACACGAGCGTAGGTCTGGATCAGGCCCATAGTGTATAAGCACGGAATTCCAAGTCCAACGCAAATAGTGTATAAAAGTTACTACGCATGCGCAGTGCATCCGTTCTTAAATATACACACCTTAAGAATTCTTAAGTGTGAATCAGGTCCTATGGCCTCAACCCATAATACCAGGCCCAAGCAGTGTTGGAGTTCCTAATCCTTAAAACTGGTTATACGCTACAGCGATTATTGCCCCAATCATCCAGTTATTGAGCCAATAATCCTTGTAGGGAGTTGTTTGGAGGGCCAATAATCATGGACAGTATTCAGAATTAAGAACGTCTGGTAATTTACGCACGCAAAATGCGTAAGTGGAGTGATTTCTATCCAGGGCGCATGTGCAGACCATGGAGATTCGAAGTGTAATTGGAAAGATGTGTGAGTAGTTTCCGTACGTCAAAAAATGCGTACAAACATAAAAGATCGGACGGATTATTAATAAGTAGGCGTCATTCGGAATGTAAATAGCAAATAGTGGGCGTGGTAATGCAGTAGACGTGCGGTTGTATTTGCGAACGTTTGACTTCTGTCACATATACGCGCGTTAATGATAAGGCTGCTTTCACAACACGGAAGCGTTCCGAAATGTATTCATTTTGCAAAACGTACTTATTTTAACGTACGGATCTATTACGAACGCACGGAAAAGCTTATTAAATCTGAATCCGGTCCCATATTAAGAACACTAGGGTACGATTATATGATCATATGGCATACATGCAAACAGAGGCGGAACTAGCGAGTTGTGGACCCAGGTGCAAAAAATATGCTTCGGCCCTGATGATATTCCATGTAACCCGGTGGGGAGCTTCGGCGGTGCAGTGATGACGGCTGTAGGCCCTTGTATCAGCGTGATCTCCGGTGCCGTTGCACCTGTTGCACCAATGGTAGTTCCGTATCTGCATATCAAATATTGAGCACTAGCTACCGATAGTTTGAGCAGAACCAATCAGCTAACCTCAAGGGCTTATCGGTCCCAGAAGGAGAGGAACTTGGCGTTGATATTGGGGTCTGTTTCCTTGGGGAAAATCGTCCTATTTCTCAGTCACTTTCTGCTGGGAGCAATAATCACTGTAGTATATGGCCATCTTAAAACTGTCTCTGGCACAAGGTTCTAGACGGTAATCTGGGTTGCTTAGTAGATGACCATAACCCGATAATACATGAATGTCTCCATCTAGCTAGTATAAACTCAGAGGACAACGGGCCGGATTCAGAGCTCCGGCCGTAATGCACTTGAGGCCGGAGTTCTGCGAAAAGTGCTACTGCGCATGCGCAGTAATTTTGGAACTTAATCTACGTTACTTCTTGCAACGTAGATTGCGTACACGCGGTCTTTAAAACCGAGCTCTGGAGGGGACACCCCCTCCAGCGTTACCACGCTGCTGCTACGGACGCCCGATCCACAATAAGGTTGCCATAGCTCTTTTTAGACAATCTTACGCTGCTGCCCGCCGTATTAACGCCAGGCAGCGTAGTTCAGGATCGGGGCCAAACACTAAATAGATTAATTTAATCTAACTTAGAACTGAGCTATAAATCATCACTTCATAATGCATTCTGTTTAAATGTTTTATATTGGTTTCCCCCTCAATTCAACAAGGTTTGTCAATATGTATATTTGTTCCTCTTTACCCTGTTGGGAACTTTGTTCAGCTCCTCTTAATCCAGAGTCTTTGGATCAGATCCAGACCTATTTCTCAGTCACTTTAAGTACGATCTCATAGCGTATTTACGCGATTGTAAGTACTTTGCACTCCCCTCGCTCATTAGTAATTTAGCTGTGTTACGACTACCAAACCCTACCTTAACTTTTGCAAGCGTAACCGCGCTCGTACATAGCGTCTTGACGGATGTAACTGCCTCACACTGGCTATGCTGTACAATTTAAATGCCTCTCTCCCATTGCATATTTACGGCAAGCGTAGGGTTGGTACGCCTCTTCGTACGTAGTGACGAAATAGTTACGACCCACCAGAGTTATGATGCGTATCACCAGCCGTGCGCATGTGCAGAATGTACAAACAGTCGAAGTTACGCAAGCAGCTTGAGTAACTCCGCTGTCGTACTTAGTTCTGGATCTGGGCCTTTGCATTAAAGTCTGGAGGGTCTGGAATATATTCCCATTGGTTATCACGGTTGGGTAGGACAATAAAAGCGTCCCAATCCAATTGATATTCAAAGAGTTGTGGCTGTAATTCATATGGGCATTTTTCAATAATCGAGTGGTATTTATTTGGGCCTAAACATAAAATAACTGGTATAGCAGAGCTTATATAGCTCAATAAAGTAGAATGATACGTTTGAACAATAGCCATGTCCCAATCTGGGAAGACTAAAAAATTCATCCTTGATCACAATGCAAATTAGTTTTCTTTTTCATTGTTTTTTTGTTTGATTTTGTAGAATTTGTGAGAAACCCAATAGAATTTCAGGAGTTACAGGCTAGATTGATAAGGACGGCCCATTATGAAAGCCCACTGTGGAACAAATGTATTCTTTTGCCACCACGGTTAGCAACTCACACAACTCATAAAACGATTACTAGAAAAAGGTCAAACTGAGATGCGGTACAGGAAAGGGGTGTAACCAGATGGACTCTGAGTTGCATATGACACATAGCACCTATATATTATCTCTATTACCGTATTTAGATGGTACAAATATTTAAAAGTATGTGTCTGAGTCAATAATAGCTTGACAATCCCATAGCCTTAAGTAAGGGAGAAGACTAAATGAGACATATTTTACTGGTGGGAAGATGAGCTGTATGAGTGTGAGCAAACAATCAAGGTATATCTATGGCAATAAATATTATTAAAGCAATCGACTGGTAACAGGGTGGATTTAATGTTTCACATCATCTTTTAGAAAGAAGCCGTAAACCTGCAAAACACGAGTCTGAGCTGTTGTGTGTGAATACGGCATAATCGCTAATATTCTACATCACCTGATCACGACTGTCTGTCTCACAACATTTCTTGAATAGTTTGTACTGGTAAAATCAATTTGTAATTCAAGGGGGGATGGTAAAATCCAAGCATAAAAACTGAAAGTGATAGTTACAGAGTAAATAAAACGTCATCTGCCCATACAGACCCGTATTCAGAGTATCGGGCGTATTGCATATATGTCCGGTGTTTACCAAAATCGGATACTGCGCATTCACAGTAATTTTTTTATGTAATCTACGTATCTTCGTTACGTAGATGCGGTAGATCGCATCTACGCAATCTACGTGACGAAAAGATACGTAGATTACGTAAAAAAAATTACTGCGCATGCGCAGTATCCAGTTTCGGTAACTCGATATTTCAGGTGCTCTGTCTAATAATCTGGCAGGTTAGATATGCTTGTTATCACTCAATGCGTAGACGGGAAATATAAAAGTAAATTGGATCTGATAATCGTATTGTCCATCCTGCAGAACAGACATGACAGTCGATGTGTCGTCCCTACCAGAGCCGTGAAGATTTCTCCATTGACCAGTAAGTACTTCCGTCCTAGCCCCACCCTTAACCCTCCCCTAACCCTCCTCTTAACCCTTAGCCCTCACCTTCCACTTCTAGATCCCTACCTCTAACCGCCCATGTCCCACAGCCTTTCCCTAAAGCTCCATATCCTGCTGACTAACTCTAACCCTAACCTTCTGCTTAAGCCCTAACCTTAACACTGCCTTCTTGAAGCCTAACACTAATCATCCCATCTTAAGGCCTAACCCTAAACCTGAGCCGCAGCCTGTCGCTATTGGGAACAGGTTCCCGTTTCCAATGATACAAGCCACCTTTCAGCTGGTGGCTGTATGATTGTTGAAATAGCGCCGGCCGGACCAGCCACCGAATACCCCAGGATGCTGGGAAAAAACAGACAGTGTATGGGGTCCATCCCAAAGGCTTTAATTACTCTGCAGGCTTCAGAGTTCAGGACATGGTGTTTTGCTAGCTTACCGCTCCATTTCCCAATAAAATCACTACAAAGAGTGAAAGAAAAAATATATCTATGTATCTGTAACAAAGAACTGGGAGAGCAGCACAGTATTTAAAATAATAATAATAATAATAATAATAATAATAATAATAATAATACACCATACTGGTATGTGTTAACCCAAAAACTGTCCCTGGCAACGTGGTATATAAATTATTACTGTATAAGCCCTGGTGAGTATTTATGTAACCCTTATCATAATCCTTACCCTAACCCCCCCCTTCCATTGACCTAACCCTGAGCCTCTTCTTCCTGCAGCCTAACCCTAAGACTTCCTTCCCCAAAGCCTGACCCTAAGACTCCCCTCCCCCCAGCCTAACCCTAAGACTCCCACCCTAAGACTCCCCTCCCCGCAGCCTAACCCTAAGACACTCTTCCCCGCATCCTGACCTTAAGTCTCCCCTCCCCACAGCCTAACCCTAAGACTCTCTTCCCCGCACCCTGACCTTAAGACTCCCCTCCCCACAGCCTAACCCTAAGACTCCCCTCCCCGCAGCCTAACCCTAAGACTCCCCTCCCCGCAGCCTAACCCTAAGTCTCCCCTCCCCGCAGCCTAAATATAAGTCTCCCTTCCTTGCGGCCTAACCCTAAGACTTCCCTCCCCACATCCATCCCTTCCCTGCAGCATTAGTAAAACTGCCCCTGGGGAGTTGTAACCAGGATCCACGCCATCTTCACTCACAGAGTCACTGATGCCTGCTATAGTAAATTAGTAATGCACCATGGGTCTGTATATGAAGCTACCAGGTGTAGTAGCGGGAGGGATCGTTCTGTGCCACTATCCATACATACACACATACACACACGCAATTCCTGAATTCCTACATAGTGAATGGCACTATATAAGCAGTTATAAGTAGTTAAAACATACAAAATCTTTATGATGTTGCTTTTCAATGTTCAATGTTGGATATTGTACTTGATGTAAGCTGAAACTTAGGATTTCAGCAAAATAAAGACGCTTTATGTTTATAAACGATTATAAATGAATCCTTTTCCTTTGTTGCATATGATTTTTGCACCATTCTTGAGCTTCCTGTTTGTCCAGACACTGTTACATGACGTTTTTTATGCTGTATTTTCCCTTTCTCTGCTCCCAGGAGTGATTTCTTCCAATCTGTCATAGGGAAATATGTCCTGGGAAACTGTGTTGTAAATGTGTGACAGTTTAGTCATGTTTTATACAAAGGATTAAGTCGTTTACTACAACTAATAAAGAGACAACAGTTCAGACGTTGTCTATATTTTACACATCAACTGTAGTCATGTCATTTCCAGAACTGTGCGAGGACTGTACTTGTATTCCCTGGATTTGTAATATAAATCAAAGTGCTCTACAACACATGGAATAATCCACTGCTGTTTAAAGGGAAGTGGGGCCGCTGTTTCCAAAAAAGGGCCGTTCTATACAGGGGCTTTTTAAGAAGTGAGGAGGCCCTTGTGCAGGATTTGTACATGGGGCCCCCCCCCTTACCGGAAACAGGACTGTCCCGATTCGTGTCCCGAAAAGGGGCAGGGCTTACAGCGCCGTTAGGCCTTGCCCCCTTTTCACCCCACGAATTGGGACAATCCCACCGCAGGGATAGGGGGACTCATTCGGCGTCTATTACTTCCCTCTGGAAGATGTTAGAGGAAAGATATAGATGCTGAAAGGTCCTTCTTCCCCTGCCAAGCCAGGGTGCAGGATGAATGCCACAGGGCCCACTGTTCTGATGGGCCTGTGTGCACTGCACACCCTGCACCCATTATAGATACACCTATGGTTCTATACCAGCCAGTTCTGAACTGGTTGTTAAATCGGTCACCCCATGACGAAGATACAGCGGCAAATGGTGAGTATTTATGTAACTACCAATCCTTATCTTAATCCTTACCCTAACCCTCCCCTTCCATTACCCTAAGCTTAACCCTCCCCTTCCATTAACCTAACCCTCTCCTCACCACAGCCTGACCCTAAAACCCCTTTCGCATCACCATTAAAAACCCAGATTTTTCCCAAAAACCCTGGTCTCGGCTGAAACCCAGATTTTTGGTGGTAATTTGAAAAGTCCCCTCTGTCTGGACCCAGGTCTAATGACTCATTGGACCCAGGAAAAATTCGACCCGGGAAGGGGTATAATGTGAAAGGGGCCATCCAGGTTTTTCAACCCGTGCCTCACCTTTACAAAAGTGATTGGAGGGTTTTGTGTACTGTTGCTATGGCAATAGTACACAAATCCCTCCCCGAGAGCTGCCCCTACATTGTCAGGGCAGACCTTGCACCAGGAATTTCAGACCCAGGACCAGGAATTTCCCGGGTCAACCCTGTGTGAAAGGCTTCGATATGTGAATTTCCTGCATCAAAGCTGGACTTAAAACAGGGATTTTTATTTTTATTTTTTATTTAATGAATATGCATTATCTAGCTAATGATGTTTAATATACGGTCGCTATACAAAGTGTCAGAAAGAATATTTTGTTTTGTGTGTCCAGCTTAAAAAAAATGAACTCCCGAACTTTCCATGTGCAACGGTTGTAGGTCACTCTAGTTGTCTGGTGACACATTATGCTGTGTACACCTTGCATTGGAGATAAGAGAAGTCTAGGTTAGTAATGGAACAGAATTCAGGTCATAAAGGTGTAATTATTAACACGTTTCTCAACAAATGTCTATGTAACAAAGCCAGTAAGACTGCTGAAATGGATGATAGACAAGTTATTCTACAGTACAGATCTGTTTGGTTTGTCTAATAAAGTGAATTACAATAATCTTTCATTAATTTGCTAGAGTTCCTGGATGTATTTTTACTGAAAGAAGGCCATGTGTGCACATGACAGTAATTACAACGTGCTCAAAATAAAACCACAGACACAGTTTTGTACCGAATGCGGTTATGATAGAGAAGAATAAAGGCTTTTCTCGGTACAAATATTTCAGCATATCAATTTATCATAGCTGTCTTTCAGTTACTTACAGTTCTTGGATTGCATCTCCCACATATTACTCTCAAAGCTCAGAAAAATAGTCAATTTTCCCTGGACAAACCATGGAACGGATCCAGACTAAGAACGACATCCAAATTCCACACGATAAGGACCGGATGCAGTCTGTCTGTCCGACCAAGAGACGGGGTTGAACTCCCCCTGTCACTCCTCTCTCTCGTGCTTACGCTGCCATATACATACTAAATCCCTTCCATACTGTAAGATTTTAATGCTTCCCCACGCCCACCTTAGCCAACAAAATACAGTACAGAAATAAAGGGCAGGGATGGACAACATAGTACATAATAAAATACAATCTAAATATAAAAAAACACACAAATACAATAACGTGCAGGAAGCACAGAACGCAAGGCAAAATGTGAGGTGTCAAGCGTGGCAGATCAGGGAGGAGTGGATAGAGCGCAGTAAAAAGTTGAGATGGAGTCACCAGGTGGGGATAGGGTAAAAGGGTAGCAAAGGGGGGCAACACTAGGATGGAGGCCCTGCTCTTGTAAGCTAACACACTAAGTGGGAGGGATGAACTTACTGAAGACATAAGGAGGGGGAAGGAAGTGGACTGCTGGTGTGAGCGGAGGCGAGGGGGGGGAAGGGAAGGAAAAGAAGGGATAGATGTAGGATTCAGTGAGGTTGTTAAGTGGAGGTGGGGTAGACTAGTCTAAACAGTTGCGTTTTGAGCGAGTGCTTGAAGACCTGCAATGTGGGGGAGAGTCTGACTGAAGAAGGGAGGTCATTCCAGTGCAGAGGTGCAGCATGAGAGAAGCCCTGGATATGGACGTGAGATGTGGTGATCAGTAAGGAGGTCAGACAGTGCTGGTTATCAGAACGGTGAGGACAGGAAGGGGTAGGTATGTTGATGAGGGAAGAGAGGTAGGGACCAGTGGATGAGGAGATGGCCTTAAAGATGAGGGTAAGGAGTTTAAAGAGAGGTCTGAAGCAGACAGGAAGCCAGTGTTTCTCAACCTCGGTACTCAGGGACCCCTAAAAGTCCATATTTTCTAGGTTTCCTTAAAGAATCACAAGTGATATAATGAGTACCACCTGTGGAGATTTTAAAATGTGTCAGTTAGTAATGAACACACCTGTGCTCCAGCAGTGAAACCTGCACTGTTAGGGGTCCCTGAGGACCGAGATTGAGAAACACTGCAGTAGAGGCTTTGACATAAAGGAGAGGCCGAGGTAGAGTGGCATAAGAGGAAGATGAACCTGGAATTATACATTGAATATAGATTAAAGGGGGCCAAGACGGGGGATCGGGAGAACTATGAGGAGGAGGTTACAGTAGTCAAGCCGTGATATGACTAGAGAGCAGATGAAGGTTTTAGTAGCTTCATTGGTGAGGAAGGGATGGATGCTTGCCATGTTGAGTAGGTGGAAACAACAAGAATGAAAGAGGGCACGGATGTGTGGTATAAAGGAAAGTGAGGAGTCAAGGAAGACACCCAGACAGTGAACATTGAGGGGTTGTGGAGACAGAGGTATCACCAATGGTTATGGTGATGGAGGGGGGGGAGGAAAAACAATAATTTCCGTTTTGTCCATGTTCAGCTTGAGGAAGTGTTTGACCATCCATGTGGATAGGGACGCAAGGCACTCAGAAATCTTAGACAGGAGAGAGGGGTTGAGGTCAGAGGAGGAGAGGTAAATTTGAGTGTCATCAGCATAGAGGTGGTAGTTGAAATCAAAGGTGCTAATGAGGTTACCCAGCAAGGAGCTGTAGAGGGAGAAAAGGAGCGGGCCAAGGACAGAGCCCTGGGGACACCAACAGGGAGCGGAGAGGACAGATATTAAATAATCCTTCTGCTGGATATTTCATTGCGTCTTGAGTCTTGATGGGTTGGAATATATTCTGTTTGGGTAGCACAAATCTATAGACATGTGCAATATGAAAATTCAGGCTTTTGGCCCAGTATCAGTTCTACTGGGTTGGGTCTAGCACTGCGTTTTTCCATTTTACACAAACAATCCTCACGTGGTTTATGTTGTTGCCCTGTAATATTCCTTATTATCTAGCCAAAAGAGGAAGACTTGGGCAGGAACCGATCAGCTTTATATGTATTGCAATATGTAGAGTTGGATTGGCCATAGGACTCACCGGTCAATATTAAAGTCCACCCAGCAGACTATGTTTTGTTTGAAGAGAACTAGGATCTTCACATTATGGTTGGTGGTCACTAAAGCTTGGTACACACTTATCCAATTTGTGTCCAATCAGTCCATCCTGTTGACCCTACATTGACTAAGTGTGAACTCTAACATGCTCGTAACATCCAATCCTGGCCTCCTTGTCAGGTCAAATATTTTTTAAACGTGCTGAAATATAACCAAACCAATATACAAACATCTGCACTCCCGCAACTGCATGCAGAGCTGCCTTTGTGCGTGAGTGGCGGCCAGTCTGGTGGAGATTGGAAGAGTCTGTACAGTGACAAGATCCTTTCATCAGATCTTTACAGCAGATGCAGGTCGTGGGCTGCTGTAAGATTGAACATGTGTGTATCATGGATTGGGTGTTGTATCTCCATCCATCTGGTTGGGAGTTGAATCTGAAGAGAATTTGACACCTTAGTACTGAGCTTAAGATGCTCTCAGTATTGCATGGTGGTCATAAACCTCTATATTGTATTGTGAAAATAATTGTATCTTCTCTTTTCTTAGCCTCACCTACAGTTGATCCCCTCCAAATGTGGCCTTGTGCAGATTTTTTCCCAGGGTCACTTTAAAGTCACAATCTGCCCCAGTGTAGATCTAACATTATTTTTTATTCTGATTCTTTAGACCTGATCCAGAAGTCCACCTCTGCCATTATCGTAATTACTTCTGCATCACCGGTTTTGCGATCACTGTGTGATCCTAAGTTCTACACGTGCCACGGGAGAACATGTACAAGACTTCCTTACCCAGGACCCTACCTTAAAGGTTACGCAACAGCCCCATGTTAAATAGGTCTGGTGCGTAATGAAGGATCATACATACAAGCTTAACAAAGCCCTTACTGTACAATAAGCAATCACGCCCCCCCCC
>WWET01005227.1:55962-65962 GCA_011038615.1 Limnodynastes dumerilii
GGGTTAGGGTAGTGAGGGGGGAGGGTTAGGGTCAGAATTAGGGAAAGGAGTGGGGGGACTATTTTTACTTACTATTTTGGAGCACAGAGCTTTCTTAGGGTAGTGAGAGGGGAGGGTTAGGGTCAGAATTAGGGAAAGGAGTGGGGGGACTATTTTTACTTACTATTTTGGAGCACAGAGCTTTCGGTGCTCTGTGAATCGATTGCTATGCCTTATCGAGGCATATACAATCAAAATCCCAGCCAATTCGCAACCTTTGCCAATTTATTAAAATAGTTCTTTATACAAGTCTTACCTGTGTCATGTCAGCGTCATGATGGAAGCTGCACAGGACTGAGGAGTCCCTGGGTAAGAAGGGGCGGTGCAGTGTGCATAGCCGACTCTGGACACTTTCAGGAGCTCCTCCACTGCACACCATGGCGCCCCCGTCAATTTTTTGGGGCCATGCCCCCCACCCCCTCGTTCCAACGCCTCTGCCCGCTACTCCCCTGTATATAAACACTATCAGCACTAGTTGAAATAGTGTGACTAATACAGCACTCTAAAGAATATATTCCAGCTGCTACAAAGGAATGAGACAATCCCTTAAACAAACAATATAAAACACCAAAAAACACTTAGAATAAAATCAGTAGCTTTTAATAAACATAATTAAAAATACTAATAGAATTCAAAAACCATAACAAGTTTTATGAAATCAACCACTCAAATCTTTAAGAATAACAGGCTCGATCCAGACTGAGTTAACTTGACTCCCCCTGCAATCAACATGGTTTAGCCCAGGAGTAACTCATTTCAAGCACTTACTTAAGTCTGGATCCAGCCCAAAGGCTTTCATGCAATACATTGCACACTTATTGCTAAAGAATGAGACTTCTGCACTGGGAGTAGCTGCATTTTTTAGTGACAGTCCTGCCCCACTTGTCACCTTCATAAGTCACTTTATTTCACAGCGCCGCCAGCATTTAATGAAGGGAGCGATGTCATTGCAATGTGACCTTTCTGTGAACACTACAAACCTATAAAGCCAAATGCTCCAGAAGGGTACGAATACGAATGCAGTAAGAGTGTGGGTGGGATTGAGGTGCACCTCCCCCTTGGGCGCTACAATAGCAGTTTTTCTTGTGACTGGTCCTCTTGGCTTCTTACATTGTAAGTCATAGTTGCCATCAGGGAGACTCCCTGAAGATTGGGTGTTCTCCCTGACTCCCTGAAGTGTTTGGTAATCTCCCTGATTCTAATTTCATCCATTGAGGTCTATGGAGATGACCAATTTCATGGAGGCCAAGATGTAATGATAGAATCTTGTTAATCAGCTGCAGCGTCTCTTTTAGCTTTTCTATAAAGATAGTAATGAAAGTATTCACTGACAATTTAATAATCAATAAATACTGACATTTTTATTGTAAAATAGTTTTCCTGGCAGTGCTAGATACACCTATGGGTGGAGCTATTCACAGGACACACCTCTTTGGCGCTACAGGACACACCCCTTTGGTGCAGCACCTTGATAGTGCTCTCACAATCTCCCTGATATTCATTTGCAAAAGTAGGCAACCATGTTTTAAGTTTTTCTCAGCTGTCGTATTGGGAATGTGACTTCATAGCTCAGAGTCACAGCCCCAGATCATCATGACATGTAGTGCTGTAGTCAGCAGTCTCACAAGTAAGATGTTACCATTATCTGCTCCTTTATACCTAGGATGTGTGCACTAGGTGCAATAACAAGCTGACATATACTATGTTGTATTGGCTCAATGGTACAGTAACACTCACATCATTGGACCAGAACCTGACTTAAGTACAGTACATTCGCAGCCCCAGTTATCCCAAATTCTTCAAGAAGGGACATGTACACTCCTCCCCAGTATTCCTGCGTGTGGAAGGGACTTCTGTGTCCTGCACCCTACCTTAAGTACTGGGTCATATGTAAGGGCTTAACATGCCTATGCCCACCAATCATGCAATTCGCATGGTGAGAGGCCCTGACCCACACGTGGAGACTGAATTCCATATAATACATAGCATTCCTATGCAGAGTTCCTTGTCCTGCTTATGTAACGTACAAACGGATAAGCGACTTAGACGCCAGATTTACTAAGCTGCGGGTTTGAAAAAGTGGAGATGTTGCCTATAGCAACCAATCAGATACTAGCTCTCACTTTCCTATTATATACTAGAGAATGTCAGCTAGAATCTGATTGGTTGCTATGGGCAACATCTCCAATTTTCCAAATCCACAGCTTAGTAAATCTGGCCCCTAGTTTGTCGTCTGTCGTTATTAACTGAGGATCCGGTCCATTTTGTGCACCATGAAAGCATGTCTTCATTACCCCATTGTCCCATTTCAGGAATACGGCTCTGAAAATGCAGAATTATCTCTGCTCAATTTGTCTACATCAGTTCTTGATGTGGATCTCCTATAATTCACCCAGTAGATGCTACAAGCTCTGCTCTTCCATAAAGACCACAACTTGGTTCCATAAAGCTATTGTATGTCTTATATCATAGCAGAACAGAGGTGAATGGATGCAGCCTCTTTCACTATTGTAAACGGCCATGCATGAGAGATGTAACCAATGTAAGATTCAGTCTACCAATCAATGGGCCAGATCCCGAGCTACGTCCGCTAGTGTAGTGACGCTAGCCGGAGACGTAAAAACGCTATTTTGTAAGTACTGTGCATTCGCGCAGCAAATGTTATGGCACTACGTACCATCCTAGTATCAAGAGCATACTACAGACGAAGAGACGCGCCAGCCACACAACCCCCTGTAATTGCGCTTCGGGGGCGGGGTGAGGCATTTAAATCGTACAGTATGGGCGTGCTTAGGCGTGGAAGTACGTGTAGCCTATATGTACGTCAGTACTTGCGCTGTGTAAAGTTAAGGTAGGGTTTGGCAAACGTAAAACGGGCAAAGTACGTACATGCGAGGGGAGGGCCTAGGGGAGTGCTTAGAAGGTACGCTGGCGTAAATACGCTACACTATGTAACGTATAAAGCGCGTAGGTCTGGATCTACCCCAACGAGTCAATCATTGGTCAGATAATATTCTATGTTGATCTCTCTCTGCTGCCCCCCTCTGGCAATCCTTCCAATGTCTCCTTATTTATTATAGAATGAAGTTTCATTTTCTCCTTCTCATGTACAAAGACGCCACTTATCTTCCTACACTTCTACCTACTCTTCCCATAACTATTGCTAATAATACCTGTCTCCTTAATTACCACCTTTACCCAAACTGCCCCCATCTCCTGGAATCATGTACCACATCCAATTCACACTGGGAGGTGTAGTGAAGCTGCAACTGCTGTCATGCTCCAGCATAGATGGGACGTTGCTGCCGTTCCAATATTAAAAAAAAGAAAGCTAATGGCAACCAGGGGTGTTTTAAGAAGTGAGGGGGCCCTTATGCAGGATTTGCAAATGCCCCCCCTCCCCTGCGGCACACCCCCTCCTCTCTGGAACGCCTCCCCCACACAGCTTTTTTTTGTTTTTAAAGATATGAGCCGGCTGGCATACTTACTGTGTATATATAGATTTATTGCAGAGTGTGTGCCATGGGCCCGCTGTTCTGAGAGGCCTGTGTGCATTGCCCACCCTGCATCCATTATAGAAACGCCAATGATGCCAACAGCAGAATGTCATCTGTATTATTTTAAACAAGATTTCCATTTCTAGAGTTTTAATGTCGACTCGTGCTAAGAGCTGCTGGTATGCTGGGGAACAGGTTACCCAGTATAGTAAACACAAAAAGGGGAAAATGCAACTAGTATACAATTGCTTGTATGTCGTAAAACCAGCGCTATATATGATGAAATAAAACCCTAAATGGCTGAAAATACCAATGGAAACCGATGGATATAATTAAACGATCAATTTATTACATCACCATAAAACTTATAATTTTTTTTATAAATCATGTCCGGTCACTCCCATATTTTACCATATACCAAAACTTCTTAAATCTTTATCTCACTCCCCTGGTCGTCCTATTGTTTCCTATTTAGGATTCCCTGATCTCGAAACTATCGTCCTTTGTAGATTATCATTTGCAGAAATGTGTAGTTCAGTTAGATTCATATCTACGTGACACTTTAGATTTATTTAAAAAAATTAACAACTTTGTATGGATCCCTGATTATGCTTTCTTAATGTTGGACGTGACATCCTTATAAACGAACATCCCCCACGAAACGCCGCTAAGCACGCCCATATTGTACTATATAAATGCAAACCCCAACCTACATTGCGTAATTTAATCGTACTTAAGGCTAACGTAAAATTGGCATGCCCCTCGAACGTTTTTACGCTACTGATATGTGAAAGGCCCTTACGCTCAGAGTTACGTTACGAAACATAGCGTAACATCTGTCGCGCACATGCTCAGTACATACCAAAACGCGTATTTTACGTCTCCGCCAGGCGTAAATACTCAAGGAAACGTTGTTCTGGATCTGCCCCATACTGTCTAATGATGACAGCGTGACAGATTCAATGGTTCAATTTATTGTAGATTCAATTAGGTTCATCTTAGAACATAATTATTTTATTTTGATGATTGTGTATATCTACAAACTATGGGGACTGCGATGGGCACCAAGTTTGCCCCAAGCTTTGCCAACCTGTACATGGGCAGGGAGGCCCTTTAGGGGCAAACTTGGCGCTATTCAACAGATTTATAGACGACTTATTTATAATATGGTGAGGTGACTAAATGACTGCTGATTCTTTTGTCAATTGTTTAAATTGTAATGAATATAATTTGAAGTTCACTGCCACATACCATAAGTTTACCATTGACTATTTGGATCTCACTTTGACAGCCCAAAACAACATTATTGTCTGTAAACATTATAATAAGCCGGTCAGTTCTAATAACTACCTCCACTTTTTCTAGTACCCATTACAGACCATGAATATCCAACATCCTCAAAAGTCAGCTGGGGCGTCTCAAAGGGATTGCTCTTTGGAGCCTGACTTCAAAGAACAGGCAGATATTTTACTCAACAAATTTAGAAATAGAGGTTATCCCAATGACATTTTACATAAAGCATTGGACTCTATTGATGGAGTTGACCGACAAACCTTACTAACTAAATCTCATAATATTACAGACAGTACCAATGGGCTGTCAAGTGAGATCAATCGGTCAATTACTGGACAGATATCATAAATCTCAAAATGTAATAAAAAATCCCATAAAATTAAGAAAATCATCAGAAAAAATTATGATATATTACTGACAGATCCCATTCTTAAAACAATACTTGAACCTATTTCGAAAATTATTTTTCATTTTAGCACCCAGCCAATTTAGAAAATCCAGTGTTAAAATCTACTAATAATGGACCTGATTCACACTTAAGAATCTTCTTAAAATAAGAACTTAAAGTCACTCCTGGACAAAACCATGTTGATTGCAGGGGAGTCATATTTCATCTGTTCCAAACAATCTTAGAGTTGCGGTGTCAAGCATGTAGAAATTCACAGAACTCTGGATGTGAAGTGCGCTCTATCCCCTGTTCCCTGATCTTCCAAGCTTGACACCTCACATTTTGCCTTGCGTTCTGTGCTTGCTTCACTTATTATATTTTTGTGATAATTTTATATTTTTATATTCATATTGTATTTAATATGTAGTATGCTGTCCATCCCTACCCTGTATGTGTCTACTGTATTTTGTACGGCGCTGCGGACACTTTGTGGCGCCTTATAAATAATCGATAATAATAATCACCTATATGGTATCTTTTCCTATAAGACCCCAAGGTTTGTAATGCACTCTAAATGGTTAGCACCAGGGGCGAAAGTTGTCAGGTTCAGGCCCAATAGCAAGGATATGGAACCGGGGGCGATGGGCAATTCTGGGTGGGACTAGGGGCTGAGCAAGGCTGAACAGGGGTGGACTGTGTAGCTGTTGGAGGGTAGTAATTTTAAACAGAGTTCCGTGGGGCTGCTGGCATGGGCTTTCCTGCACCCATTGTAGTTGTGCTACTGGTTACCAAAGAAATGCGGACTTTATCTGATTTAAAAACAGAATTTGGGGAAAAATTTGAAATCTGGATCCAGTCCAATCTTATTTAGTTGTTTTCCATTTATGTAATTTTGCTATACAAGTCCTTCTGTATACTAAAAATTAAGTAATAAAAAAAAAATATATAAGTGGTATTTTCATGCAAGCATTGAACTATCTATCTACTTCTCTAACTCCCACTATCATAATTTTTCCCTCTCACTTCAAAATGATTATATAGCTGCGGGAACCAAAAAAAAGCGTACACATGAGTTTCTTTCCATGCTGTATCATGATTGGATTGGCACAGCGTCGGTCAGATCATTTTTGTAAACCAACCAATAATCAAATTTGATCAAGTGTACATTATACAATTATTTGTTGATTGGCCAGTTAAATCTATAGTGTGTACCGAGCTTAAACTGACCCCAGAGTTTTTCCTCATAGTTAACATTATGTGGTTACTTAAGGCCCAAAATAAGAGCTGGAAAGACTACTATTCATTTCAGTGACTGAAATAAATCTTGTAACAAGGGACCGGATTCATACTTAACAGTAAAATTGCGAACTTACCTAAATATATGCACATGAAAAATCCACAAAACCGATTCACAGAAAAGAAAGAAAGCGATTAACCACTTCCCCTGGGTTGGGAGTGCAAAGTAAGGACATAAGTCTTTCCTGCATATAATTAGGTACATACGGACTGTATAAGCTGTGAATCGGTCGTACGTAATGGCGCTTGAAATTGCATATGAATCAAAGGCACGTAACTAAACGCACTATTTAGAATCTGGAAAAGTAATATAAATTTTTTTTTTAAAACATCAAGTACTGTCAATAACATTTGTAAAAAATAACCATAAAAAAATTAACAGTTAAAAATAAACATGAAAATCCATGAAGTTATAAAAGTAATGAACTACTACACATAGAAAGTTTCATAAAACATATACAAAAGAATAATTAAAAAAAATAAAAACCTAAATGTAAAACCACTATAGATTTATTTATTTATTTTATTTATTAACATGTTTTTATATAGCACCCACAGATTACGTAGTGCTTTACATTTTAACAATCAGTATAAACAACACTGGATTGAACAAACAGATTGGGTGGCCAGGAGGGCCCTGCTCATAAGCTTACACTCTATTGGACATTGGATTTGATACATACTGTAAGGGCAAGTGCTATATATCACACAATGGACCAGCCCGGGTGTATGGCAAAAGTGCTGTCAGTGCTCTGTGTGATCCAGCCACACAGCAGTGTTAGTAACAGAGATGAGGGAATTGTAGAAAAGAAAGAAAGTGTGCGGGTTTATGTTAATAATGTGTTAAAAGTAAATGTAATTGTGTTATATGTATGGTTATAAGTTGTAAAAAAAAAAAAAAAAATTCTCAAACTATACACAAAAAAGTGTGGTTAAAGTCTAGCACAAAATGTGAAATCAGCATCAGTCTAAAAACGAGCCTTTATTTATTTAATTTATAAACACATATACATTGATTAAAAACATGCAGCAGGTGTGGGCTGAACTAAGTAAGAGAAGACGCATGGACTCACAGCAAACCATATGGTTCCTCAACTTACAAATGTGGTCGAGGGCTACCTTAACTTTTCCTGTGCGTTTGTTGTTATCCGCAAGGCATTCCTACCTGTGGATCAGTCCTAACTCTGTTGGCATGTCCATACTGTACATTAGAAGCCCGTGTGCAGCTCATTTGCATTAAGAGTCTTGCCCCTTCTAGCGACGCATGCTGGACTCGTTACGTGCTGATACCTGAATCAGTTCTAAGTCTGACGTCCATGTATGTGAATCAGTCAGCCATGGTTTCCGTGAGTGTATTTGTGTTCTGGGCCTGATCCAGACCTACGATGTTACGCTGAGCATACTAACGCTCAGCGTAACATCAATGGACTCCCCCTGACAAACCCCTGGTCCGGGCGTAATTACACACTGTTAAGCCGGCTGAAGGCTACCCTAACTGAGTGTAATTACGCCGGCCACAGCAGCAAAACTACTCAAACCCGCCCTCCCGTCCTCATTTGCTTACCTCTCCACGCCTTCCTTGCCTAAGTATAGTGTAGTTGCGGCGAGGAGCGGCCCCCTCGTCGTAACTACACAACAGTTATGGATGCCCGATCCTAAGGAACGGGTTTCCCTAACTACGCCGGACAACATCTGCCCGGCGCATGCGCAGATTGGCAAAAATGCCGATCTTACGCATATGCCCGTCATACCTATGGTGGCGGGCGTTAGTCTGGATGAGGCCCAAAGACATTTGAGACATGTGCGGGGGTCCATAGGTACGCACACGTAGAGGGGAGGGCACGCCGCCTGCACTCCCCGTTGACGCTAGTAAATAATCCAACCTTAAGTTTTTACAACTAGGTACAGCCGCCTGTTTGGCAAGGATAAGATCATCATAAATTAAGGGTCTGCCTCTTGTGCGTACTTACTATCCTACGTAAATAAGTTACATACAACATTAAGTACGCACGTGGAACATCTGGCGTGCGCATGTGCAGATGTTCCGAGGCAGGGGACTTACGCAAATGACTTGCGCAATTCCCCTGTCGTACCTAAGCGTGGATCTGGGCCATTGCCATTAGCACTCGGGTGGGTTGTCCGGTCAGGTGAGTTTGAAGTACTTGCTTTTTTTTTTCTTTATTTACTTATTTAAAAAAAAAAAAAGATTTTATTTTAAGAAGCTGCCATGCTTCCGTATTCCGGCGGTCTCCCCATACCTACCCCTGGGACATCGCTGAAATACGTACCCATAGCGCCATTGTTTTATTTTTATGGCGAGAGCAGAGCGTAAAATTCCTCTACGGCATTAGTAAATATAAAGAATCGCCGGCCAGCTCTGGAAAGAACAGGCCAGCGGAGACATGCAATATTTACATGGATCGCCATAAAAACGGGCATTATTGCAAGAAAATCAAGTTTCCAAATAGGCCGCAATATCCTTTGTACATCTTGAATAGTATATATAACAAGGTGTACTTTTCACAGGAGAGGAAAGTAATAGAAAAATTATTTTACATATTAGAGGAAGGGGAGATTTTAAAAGATTAAGATTCTAAGCTATTTCACAGAAATAAGTAAGATAGAGATAAGTTTATGTTATAGCAACTTTTGCAAATGAATATCAGGGAGATTGTAATAGCATTATCCCGGTGCTGCACCAAAGGGGTGTGTCCTGTGCTGCCAAAGGGGTGTGTCCTGTGCTGCCAAAGAGGTGTGTCCTGTGAATATCTCCACCCATGGGTGTGTCTAGCGCTGCCAGGAAAACTATTTCTCCGTAAAAAGGCAGCATCGACACCTGTAATTACGCTTCGGAGGCGGTGTGATGCATTTAAATCGTACAGTATGGGCGTGCTTAGACACATATGTACGTGAAGCCTTTATGTACGTCAGTAGTTACGTTTTGAAAAGTTAAGGTAGGATTTGACAAGCGTAAAACGGTCAAAGTACGTACGAGCGACGGGAGTGCATAGAGAATACGCTACCGTACGCTACACTATGAAACATAATGGAAATGTAGGTCTGGATCTGGCCCGTTGTCTTAGATAACTGTCAGTTTATGATTACATTTCAGTCTCTATGAAATGTTCCTCTCTATAGGCTTCAATGATACTAAATCAGCGTCAGGGAGATTGCCAAACACTTCAGGGAGTCAGGGAGATCACTTAATCTTCAGAGAGTATTCATTGTGTTGTAAATACCTTATTCCCACCAACCAACAAGGGAGCTTGTCGGGATCTTAGGCCTGTCTGCACAGACAAATGACTGTCTATTGTGCAGATGGTCACACTCCTCCTAGTGATCGCTCGGCACCAGATTTTTCTAGTTTCTTGGGCAGCTTAGTTAGGAAGAGAAGAGTTAGGAGGAGTCACAGGATCTTCTAGGTCCAAGATCAATGAGTTGGCATCAATATTACCAGTTATTGTTTACTTAGACTGGTCGCATGTTG
>WWET01005227.1:68462-76187 GCA_011038615.1 Limnodynastes dumerilii
CAAGAGTAATATTAATACCTTCAGGGCACTATAAATGTCTATGAATGCTCCTGTGGACCTTTTAATGAATATATTGGATGAGAACGATGGGCTCCATTTATTAAACCTCGATGCCTTTGTTTTCTTAAGATACCGTTTTCACCTGTGACGTACAGCCAGCTCACGATATGTGCGCATTTACTGTACAACACGTGCGCTGCTGATTTGGGGCCTGATTCAGAGATCCGTCGGCGATCGGGCCGCAAATATACGCATCTAAGTGGCAGGTCGGAGCAGGTTACACCCACCAGAATAAACAGTCACTCCCCTCGCAAGCTCCGGCCGGACCCAAACTTCCACCTCCATAGACTTGCCCTAACTGGCCGCACTCACTTCCGACCCTATGTGTATTAGTTGCGTATATTTAGGGCCCTAACTCTGTAAGCGCGCCCACTTTCCCTCATCTCAATGCCTCCCCCGCCCATTTCTATGCAAATCCTTAGGTCCGTATATTTCCGCCGCACTTAGGGTCGCATGTCCGTATAGCCGCACTTAGGGTCGCATTAGTCTCCGCCCGATTCACAAGTCCGACCTTAAGGCATTTCCGACCTTAACTTCAACGTACATGGCGTTGCACTATTACTACGCATGCGCAGGTGATGCAAAATCGATCCGACCCTAAATATTTGCACGGAACTATCGTTAGTTCCGGATCTCTGAATCAGGCCCTTGGATCTGGATGTCTGGCTAGTGCACCCCGGCACTGGTTGGATCCATTGCTCCTTATATGGGGAGCAATGTAAAGTTCACTGAAACTACAGATTGTTGCGGTAGGTAGACCAATGGAAGTGTTATGCAATCAGCAGAATGATTACTTAGTACTGAAGCCAACATTAGTGCCAAGAGAATGAGCTCACCAGGAAATGACGGGTCTCCAGTGTTTGCATTGTGGGACAGGGAGCAGCAGTAGAAGTAACGTTTTAATAATATTTGTATTTCCAGTTCATGGAATTATCAGTTGTTCTCAGAAGGCTCCTTTTATCTGTGCTCATGAATCTGTGTTTAATGTGTATATAATGTCTTAAGATTATGATTGTATTAGGTCTGGATCCTTCTTGTAAAGTTCATTGTCAAATCCGGTCAGGATGCTTCAATATCTTATTTTTCTTGGCTGCTTTGATAGCATTAAAGCAAATCATGTGATCAGTACTAGCGAACGTTCCTATACCCATCATACCCATATCCATTGTACATATACCATTTAAACACATATTCATTATACCAGGGCCTGCATCAGACGTAGTGGGGCCTGGGACACATCCGTGTTAACAGCTGGCCAGTGTACAGGGAATTTCTGGTGGGCTACCATCAGCTCTGGGCCCGGCTGTACCTTCCCTGATGGCGGCCCTGAATTATATCTTTAACAAACGATTTGATTTCCAGTTACAGGACTTCTCCCGGGCTGCACCCGCTCTCTGGAATAACTTTCCTCGCCCATTAAGACTAACCTCTACTTTATAAACTTAAAAGTGTTCCCTTAAAACTCACCTCTTCTGATAATCCTACCAAATTCCCCAGCCTACTTCTAAACATTCATCTGCACTATCTATAACTACTAGCTATCTAGTTTACCTTTCTACAACATGATTTACACAAACTCTTACACCCTGTCTCTCTCCATACTAAAATTTCCCTCAGTCCTGGTAATAACACTGCTATGTGACTGATTATACAGAGCACTGAGCACTGTTACCATACACCCTGTCTCTCCATAGTAATATCCCCTCAGTCCTGGTAGTGACACTGCTGTGTGACTGATCATACAGAGCACTGAGCACTGTTACCATACACCCTGTCTCTCTCCATAGTAATATCTCCTCAGTCCTGGTAGTGACACTGCTGTGTGACTGATTATACAGAGCACTGAGCACTGTTACCATACACCCTGTCTCTCTCCATAGTAATATCTCCTCAGTCCTGGTAGTGACAATGCTGTGTGACTGATTATACAGAGCACTGAGCACTGTTACCATACAATCTTGCTGGTCCATTGTGTAATATATAGCACTTGCCCTAGTGTATTAATCCCAAATCTCCTATAGAATGTAAGCTTGTTAGCAGGGCCCTCTTAGCCACCCAAACTGTTTTGCTTTTGTCGCTATATAAAAACATTGTAATAAATAATACATAAATTAATTAATGAAACAAAACAATAGATAGATAGATAGATAGATAGATAGATAGATAGATAGATAGATAGATAGATAGATAGATAGATAGATAGATATGAGATAGATAGATAGATAGATAGATAGATAGATAGATAGATAGATAGATAGATAGATAGATAGATAGATAGATTTAGGTGCTTTTGCAGTAAGATGATACACAGGAGTGATCATTATGTAGAATTAGATTGAAATGACTTGTGTGAGATGTAATTTTATCTTGGAATTTGCAGCAATTAGTGGGTTTGTCTTGAAGTGTTTAATTCTGGTTGTTTGCCAAAGTTTTGCAGACTGTGACAATGTAGGTCGTCAATCTAAACAGATGATCATATTACCAGAAATACTGACTTTCTGCATGAGAGGAGCCTTTATTTACTATGAGCAGTGAGCTCCAATTATGAGGATCAGTATATGACAGGTCTTTCTTTAGGGCACTCCTTAGTTAACCCATTTCACAGAACATTGTTCATATATTGCATTTCTTCCATTTGCACAAGTAAACAGAGAACAGGTTCTGCCAGTCTGACATCTTAGTACTAGAAGGAGCTGAGTACAAATGCAGGACGTGTAAAGCTGGATCAGGTGTCTGGCTTTGTCTCTCACTGTTTGTTTGCTGCAATGAGAATGAAAGAAAGAAATGTCAGCTCTTCAGCAGAGGTCATCCAGGAAATCACATACACAGTAAGTCAACATAGTGAGGCTCGTGAGGAGGCACATTCACAACCGGTGGTTTTAAATTTTTAATTTTTTTTTTACACTATTCATGTGAAAGGAAACTAACACATCGTACAAAGCAATCACATAGGGAGCCCCGATATGACTGTGCTGAATAATTACTTTTAGTAAAGGGATTTTCTCTCACCCATCCTTGTTAATGGATTGTTCAGAACCGTTGCGAGTCCCTGCTGCGATCTACTTTATTACGAAGTAGGGACAGAAGAAAGTCGCTCTTCCACTGTCCCTATTTCGAATGCACGCAGTTTGAGAAGTTTTTTTTTATGGATGGATAAGTATGCGATTTGCATATTCACCCATTCATTTTCGAAAGCGCTGCCTCCGGGGATTTGGGTCAGGCTGCCACTGTCACCCTTTCTCCCCCTATGGTCTCTCTTACACTCCATACAAGCGTCTGAGCTTATTTGTTAAATTTACTGCTATTTTATGGCATGGTGACTTTAATGTCCTCTCACAAGCCTCTGGTGTGCCGGTCAGGGTGACCAGATCAATATGACCCTTTATTGCTTCTCATTTTCATGTTTATAAATTGCTTATAGGTTTTGGATGCAAAATGTGCATGTTCCATTTGCATTACAGCCAACGTGTAAAACTATAGGAAAGGAGAGAGAATACTGAGGCTTCTGCCCTTCACCATAACAAAGTCCAAGTACTAGCAACTAGCAGTCACAGACCTATATTTTTGGGGCCCCGAAGCTTGAACTGTTATGGGGGCCCCTTTGCAACTAGCAACAATAGGGCAACATCCAACAAGGTCCAAAGGCCCAAATGGTGGAGAAAGGGGTGGTGGGATGGGGTGGAGTTCTGGAAAATGGGCCATACAGTGAGCCCCTTCCCACCAGTACTGAGGTCGGACTCACCGCTGTTTTCTCCTTCAATGCACACAGTGACACTGACTGCAGCCTCTATTCTGTGGCCGGCCTCTGGTCGGAGCTGTGGATAGAGTGTCTGCCGGCCAGCACTGGTCGGGGGGTTTCTGGGTACTCAAAAACCCCCCCTTCTTGCGCAGAGCATATTCTAAGGTCAATATTAAGTATTTCAAACCACTGGCTTTGATTCTATCACTTATTTTAATAACACACAATTAAAAAAAACGTCATCGATTTTCCTCTTAAAAAAATATTGCAAAAAAAGTTGCTTCAGGGCCTTCCCAGTCGAGCTTAAGTTTCATTCGTTTCATAGTCGATCTGCCTCTAGAGCATTTGAACCGGTGCCCATGCTCCAAGCCTCACCTCCTAGGAGAACCCCACCAGCTTGGGTCACAAACAGTCACCTGCTACAGTGTGTTATTTATGGGTCACGGTTCTGTCCATAAAGCTGGCGCCTGTCAGCTTAAATTGCTTATAAACAGTGATTAGTAGAAATACATCTTCAGCCTGAACAAAAATGTCCAGGCTCTCGTATCCTCTGTCACACACTGCAGGAGCTAAAGGACTGTGACCTCCAAACACTTTGGAGGGTAAGTGTAATGGGTTGAGGCTGAAGGTGCCGATAATCGCCAACTATTTATATATGTAAAGTATAGTTGGTTTCAACCAATGGAGAGGTGCAGCCACATTACTGCAATGTAATGTAAATTTACCCCATAATATATCACTCGGTCTCTGTTATGGGGTTTCAGGAGTCAGCAGGTGATGAGCAACATGGTTACAATATTTAGATGCATTTAACAATCATGAAAAATGATTAGTACATTCTGAAACTACATTATAGATGTTCTGAGTCATTTCGCCTTCAAATATTACCCATATCACTAATGTACTTTACAGGAAATCACTTTAATTTTGCATGTGAAGCGGTATTTCAGGGTAGTATGGTCCCATAACTTATTGTGGTCTATATCAAGTCTCAGCATGCATTGCCAGCTTTCAGCAGGGACTTATAGTATCATTGCACACCGGTTAGTCGGGGCTCATAGGCATCAATAGGGGAGGTACAGCCCGGCTTAAAGCAGTGCAATGGCTGCACTGTTTAACTTAATTAAGAGTTGCTGTCCATGAGAGCAGCCACAACACAGACATCAGCAAAGCCAAGGTGTCAATTAAAGGATCAATAAGGCTTGGACAGGGACTGGAGAGAAAGGATTGCTGGGAACCTACAAGGGGGAAAGGAAGGGAGCTGAGAGGATGCCTGAAGACATACATGGGGGTAACAGGATAGCTAGGAACTACGGGCCAGATCCAGACCTACGTATGCAAGTGATTTTACGCTAGCCGCTAGGGTAAAATCGCACATTAGTACTTACTGCGCATGCACATGGCAGATATGGGATATGCAAAGGGGGAGGAGTTATAAAAGGGAGGAGGGTGAAAGGATGGCTGGGATATGCAAAGGGGGAGGAGATATAAAAGGGAGGAGGGAAAAAAGGATGGCTGGGATATGCAAAGGGGGAGGAGATATAAATGGAGGAGGGTAAAAGGATGGCTGGGATATGCAAAGGGGGAGGAGATATAAAAGGGAGGAGGGTAAGAGGATGGCTGGGATATGCAAAGGGGGAGGAGATATGCTTTTTGCTCTTTCAATTATTTCTATCCCTAATTTAGACTCCAACATATAATGCTTTACAATTAAAAACTGTATTAAACTATAATTATAATATACATTACTGTTGTCCTGAATGATGGGAGATATGTCTCGCTCTGGTGATTGGGTGTTGCACATCTCTGCCAATAGTGTGGTAGGCAGCAATGCAGGTTTTATGTGTAGATGTACACTTTAAACCTGCCAAGGAAGAACAGCCCATTCCCCCCCATGAGTTTGGGGAAGGTAAGTGCGTGTTCGTGGATTAAACTCCTGTCCTCAGAGCTGTGTCGTATTAATATCCCCTGCGCTTTGATGCTACCTCTTGGCTTAAAGTATGTGAAAATGACATTATAAATGACCTTATAATGAGTCTATGATAATTATCTATAATAATCATTCTTTTTTTATATGGAGAATATATATCATATCATTTGATGTAATAGGACAATTGGGAGCGTGGAGAGGCCACGTTACACTCCTTGTGGACTGCTACAGTTATGTTATGCAAGTTCCAAGGTTTGGTGATTAGATCCTCCTCCAAGACCCCACTTTATCTTTTATTATCCGGCTAAAAACATTTCAATAAAAAAGCTGCAATGCCTCGGAAATGATCTCATTTGTTTGAATCTACAGGAGATAAAATTTATTGTTATTGAAAAAATTCCTTCGTTTATGATACAAACATTAATCAAGAATATCAGTAAAATTGTTTAAAGAGACATTTCAGCAGCAAAGGGATTCAACGCAGCGTCTTCATCTCTTAGGTTCGGTGTCACAGTTGCGTGGTTTTCATCTTACGTACGCTGATTTAAGAATTGAGCTACTGCGCGTGCGCAGTCTTTAGAACGCGCTTACGCAATGTGTGTACAGAAATGGTACGTAGATAGTGTAAATAAGATACTACGCATGCATAGTAGCTCACATTTTAAAATAACGTATGTAAGACGAAAACTGCATCACTGTGAATCCCGAGCTTATAGTCTACAGTGAGAAGGGAGAGAATAAAAAAGTATATGACAACTCCCAATGTGAAAGTAAGTTTGTAAATATCATTATATATGACACATGTTTACATGTATAAAGAATGTGGAAAGGTATATAGGATTTAACAATATTTTATCAATGTTTCTCTTTATTCTTGGTAATGAAGCAGGGCTGTCAGAACAGATTGAACAATGGTACCATGAGAGTTATGATCTTCCCAGTCATGCTCCCTTTTATCTCTGTGATTGGGTAATTCATCAAAACACATGCTTCCTTCATTCTGATTGGCCAGTCATGTCAGTCTTGCCTCACTCTAATGATTCACAGTCAGAGGGACATTTCGACCAATGAGAGCAAGAGGTCACATTTTTCTGCCTCTCAAAGGCATCTATAGGCTGCTATAGACTGGTAGAGACCTTGGGCCTGATCCAGAACTACGCCAATGCGCTGTGCTTACAAAAGCACAGCGTATCGGCGTCTACTCTCCCCAACACTACCCCTGTGCGGCCGTATTTTTCCTTGCTTACGCCGGCTGAGAGCTACCCTAACTTCAGCCGACGTAAGCAATGGAAAATACGCCCTCCCTCCCTCATTAAACTAACTCCCCCCGCCCACCTTCACTAACCTTAACGTAGTATCGCTGGGGGGACGCCCCCTCCAGAGTCACTACGCTGTTCCTACGGACGCCTGATCACCAACATCTTCCCGGCACATGCGCAGATCGTCTTTACAGCCAATCTTACGCTTACGCCCACCGTAGCTAGTACGGGCGTAGTTCTGGATCAGGCCCCTTGCCCTTGGATTGCCCACTGTCTGTATTTCTCAGGTATTGAAGACTGTATTTTAAAATTGCTGATGTAAAGTTGGAAGTACACAATTATTTTATTACTAGTCAAATGCCTGAGGGAATGATGGGAAAAAAATATTCCCCATTAATTTCTCTCCATTTCTCTCAGCATCCCCCAGCATGTGTCTCCAGCTCCTAGTATCCCCCATCATGTATCTCCATCTCCCAGTATCTTCATCCCAAGTATCATCATGTGTCCCTAGCTCCCCAGTATTCCAATCATGTGTTTCCAGACCCGCCAGTATCCCCTATCATGTGTCTTCAACTTCCAGTATTCTCCAGCATAGCTCTCCAGCTCCCAGTATTCCACAGCCCCCCAGTATTCCCTTCATGTGTCTCCAGTCCCCACAGTATTCCCCATCATGTGTCTGCAGCTCCCACAGTATCCCCATCATGTGTCTACCCCCCCCCCCCCCCCTCCCTCCTTCT
>WWET01005227.1:76908-91626 GCA_011038615.1 Limnodynastes dumerilii
GCCCCCCCAGTATTCCCATCATGTGTCTCCAGCCCTCCAGTATTCCCCATCATGTGTCTCCAGCCCTCCAGTATTCCTATCATGTGTCTTCAGCCCCCCCTCCCCAGTTATGTGTCCCCCAGAAACGCAAACACGTTCTTTAAGTACTGGCCATAAGAAGATAACATGTGCGGTGGAGACGGGAGCTGCATG
Organism: Limnodynastes dumerilii; assembly: GCA_011038615.1. Lineage (NCBI taxonomy): Eukaryota > Metazoa > Chordata > Amphibia > Anura > Limnodynastidae > Limnodynastes > Limnodynastes dumerilii. The sequence goes on from WWET01005227.1 coordinate 77,101, forward strand.
ACCGATGCAGGAGGGGTGAAAGGCAGGAGCTTGGGTGGCCACCTGCACGCAATCTGCGTAACAAAACGCTACCTTGATAGCGTAAAAAGTTACTACGCATGCGTAATATCTCGGCACAGATATATAGGCACGTAAGGATAAAAATGCGTTGTGAATCCGGGCCTTATTCATTTGCCCTTGACATTTCCATTTGAACTACTATAGTAAGAGGATTCTTATTTTCTTTTTTCTTTCAGCAGATATGGAGGTGTTTTATGACGTTTTTATAAGCAACTTTCTCATTTAATAATAAATAAAATGAAAACAAAGCATTCTGTCTTGTGACCCTATGCCAGATCAACGATGGGAAGACATCTTATGCTTTTAGTAAGTTAGGGGATCTTTGGAAGGACACACTGATCAGATATCTGGTGAAATGCCCCAGAGTGTACCCTGCTCTACATTACTTTTCATTACTGTATTGCAGGCCATGCTGTGGCTATGCAGAAGTTGTGAAACTACAAGTCTCATCAGGCTTTACAAGGTATCAGCTATGACTGTGCAGTTAGAGCATACTGGGAGTTGTAGTTACACAACACATGGAAAGCCACAGCTTGGCCAAGCTTATAAAATTTTGTACAAGTGTATGATGTCATTATTTCTAGCTAATTCTGAAAAGTCACACATCTACCTCTATTGTGTGTTATATAGATTGTAAGCTCTTGATCAAGGCTTTCTTACCTCTTTGCTTTTATTTTCATTTTATTTATTTTCATTCGTCTTGTTTTTTTTTTTAGTTCTCAATAATAAAGAGCTATAGAGATTACTGGCATAATATAAAGAGCTGTTAATAAATAAATGAATCATTAATCTATACAGTGCATGGGTGTCAGCGCAGTGGGTGGAACACGAGGGCATGAATATAAACAGGAGAGTGGTATATTCAGAGGAAATGTGCAGATAATGACATCACTGGAAGGGTGATAGATAAGTGGAATATTCTCCCATCTGAGGGGGTAGCGGTAACACAGTAGAACAGTGTAAACATGCTTGGGATAAATATAAGGATATGCTAAATCTCAAACTATATTGAGGGTAAATAGGGTCTAGGGTCAGTATAGTTTTAAATAAACAACTGGTCAGACTGGATGGGCCATGTGGCTCTTATCTGCCGCCACTTTCTATGTTTCTATGTTAACAGATTGCACGGCTACACAGGTCACATGGACCAATGTGTGTCCGGTCTGTAGTGCCTGATCAGCCAATAGGCTCAGTAGGCTCTAGTCTAGGGCACGTGGCTGTATGGGGAACCACCACATAATCCATGGATATTTGAATTGATTAATTTCTAGCTTAATACAAGTTTAAACATTTGCAGGAGTGGGGTGAAGGAAAGAAAAAAAAATCATATTTAAGGCGATTTTATTTTTACCTGTTGTGTACGAATGGCGTGGAAGTCATGTCGAGGTTTCAAGTCTGTGGCGGTTGTAACCTTTAATCAGGCCTTATCAGACTTCAGCTGCGCTGGTGTATTCCAGCATGTGCAGGACGGGGCGGCATGCTCAGGGCCTTCGTCTAGGCCGCATAAGTGCAAACCCTCCAACATGACCCATTCCATTAGGTACAATTTAATCCGCTCCTGAGCTTCCAACTGTCACTCCCCTGGTTTAAATTAATTAACTGATATTTAAAAAAAACAATTTGCCTCTTCAACAAAGGCGGTTACCATAGTAACTGACAGTTGGAAACTGAGGAGCAGAGTATTTTGTACCTAATGGAATGGGTCATGTTGGAGGGTATGTAAGTGCAGAAAAGCGGCCAATCCATGCATGTATGGACATTCTGCGCAAGTGCATCTCCTTCACTTTTTCAAATCCTTGGCGCCATTGTTCCAGTGGACTCTACTGCTCAGCAAATGCATATTAAAGGGCTACTTTTTTGTACCCTCATAGGGGGCCATAGTCACAGATCCGTGTTGGCTTGCTACGTGCGTGCGTATAATTGCGTGCTTTTAAAAAAACGGATCTCTGAATACGGCTCGGGATCAGCAAACAGACTCTCTTTACTGAAGGAGTTACTTCCTGGAAAATAAATCCACCATGCGGCTGACATTTAAAACTTTTAGTGCATCCAAGCAATAAAGAGACTGAAAGCCCCCAAGCAGACATTTGAGCTGCTAGTGACCTCCGCCCAGATCCTGAGCATTTGACTGAGCCGTACATTTCTACAGGGCTTGTTAGCTACAGTGTTTTTTGTGGGTTTTTTTTTTCTATTTCAGCCTTAAAAAAAACCTTTAGTGAGAGACACTCAACAGGGATTAGCCAAAAATTGACTGAGCGACCTGTGTTCCATCTCTCAGGTTGACCTTTGACTTGTAGGTCATGTGACCTTCATCTTTTACCTCACAGCTAAAAAATAAGAGGAAAAAAAAAACCCCCTTCAAGGCAGGCAACAAAGCGGCCTACTCTCCTTTCAGGCAATGGTTTTGTGGGCTGTTGTGACAAATAGTGGAAAGAGAATAGTCCCCTGAGCTTTTATTATTTCAGCTGTTGAAATTAAGAGAACAAATAGGGAGGGGAGGTTAGCAAACAGAAAGGTAAATATTTCTGAAAGGAAAAGAGCCATTTCTTGGGGAGGGGGGGGGGGGTTGGGTTTTGCAAATAGAAAAGGTCCCTCTATCTGCACGCCCTGTAAACCTTTGTGAGACTGACATTTTATGGAATACAGGAGAGCAGTAACTAGAAGAATGTCACCAGAGAACAAAGGGCACAATCTTTTAACTTGAACTTGAACTTTTGGATATGAAATTCCTGGAAAGGATTGAACTCTAGTGACGGTAGTCAGGAGGATAGACTAGCGGTGATTGTGTTGGGTTCATAGCAGGGATGTCTCCAGATAGAGACAGTGCTAGGTTTCCAGACACTCTAGGCCAGTGATTCCCAAACTCTGCGCCACCGCTCCCAGGGATTGCCGCGACGCTCTCACCGGGGTGCCTCGGAATGCTTCTATTTCCTATTGTATTCTATTGTATTTTTGTCCTAAGGGTGCCTTGAAAAAAAAATATGGAGACCCTAAGGGTGCCTTGAACTGAGAAAGTTTGGGAACCACTGCACTAGAGCGATTATCTGCCTGATTTTTCAATTATTGTGGTATCGGGCGAATTATCGTACAAGGGTATGGTAACGATTTTTTCACCGATCAACCAATAATCATATAAGAGCCCCTTTTGAATGATTATTTGATCTTTTGACATGTTGATTTAAATTGGGCCAAAGCAGAAGATAAAATTTAAAATTGCACAGTGTATGGGCATTTCCCAATAATCGTGAAATCTTCACTAATAAATTCCTGATGATGTAATTACTTTCCTAGGTGTGATTATGCTAATCTCACATTACATGTTCCCCTTTCCGTCTGTTCATGTTTCCTGTCCTTTGACACCTAAACACCAGGGGATCATATGCACAATAATGGCTGTGTATTGAGACACCTGAACTCTGGACTTGTATGTATGGAGAAATTACACCAAGCAGATAGAGAAAAGTCATCCAGATTATTCTTCCGAATTTCTTTAACAAAGGACAGATGAGAGAATTCTTCTCTCTTCTTCAGCCATTCCTTTGCCCAACAACGATGACGAATCCTCCTTTCTTTCTCCTGCTGTATCACTGATACAATACACAGAGCGAACATTCCGCTACCTAAGCTTATACATCTCTGTACAAAACAATATTGGGAGCGTCAACAGGATGTTTATTATGACCATTTCCTGCAGTGAACTTAGCTCTGCGCCATGCTCGGGACAGCCCGTTTTGAATGAAAAATTGTATGAGGAAAAAACATTTATCGGCATATGTATGGTCAAAACCGATTTTTGGGAGACAATAAAAGGAGATGAAATTTTTTTTTTAACATTTTGTGACAATTATCAGCTGAAATTAGTGTAGTGTATGGCGCCAATATCATTTCGGATTCTAGAGGAAAAATCCTGAAGATTTCCAGAGATTTCGTGCGATTTTTCATAATTGCTCTAGTGTATGGCCTGCTTTAGGGCCTGCTCATCATACTTTAGGACATAGAGTTGTACAATTAAACAGAAGAATTATATTGAAAGCATGCTACAAAGATTTGGAATGGAGGAATCAAAACCAGTCAATACAATATTGATGTGAGGGCAAAAAATCAACTAAGAAATGTTTTCAACACCAACTGAAATAAAAGAGATGAAAAGTGTTCTATATCAGAGCGCAGTTGGGACTTTTATGTATGCAGCCATTGGAACATGGCCAGATATAATGCGTGCTGTAAGCAAGGTTAGTCAGTTTTCTGTAAACCCTGGTAAACCGCATTGGATTGCAGTGAAGCAAATTTTAGGATATTTAAAGTGGACTTCCTCAGCAAAGCTTGCAGATCCAAGAGGGGAACTCTAAACTAGGAGCATATTGTGATGCTGATTGGGGTTCAGATGAAGATGATCGGCTATCTTACACCGGATATATATTCATGTTAGGAAATGCAGCGGTCAACTAGGCAAGTAGGAAACAACCGACAGTAGCATTATCCAGCACAGAGGCTCAATATATGGCTCTGACAGAGAGTGCAAAGGAGGCTATGTGGATTAAGAAAATCCTGCAAGAACTCAATCTTCTTGGAAATTATGAAGTAATTGAAATTGCATGTGATAATTGGGGTGCAATTAATCTTTCTCTAAATGCAAGAACATCCGTACGTGAGCGGATGACATCGGTTACGTGGGCAAAAGTTAAGGCAGGGTTTGGAAAGCGGATCTCAGACAAAATACGTACATTTAAGGGGTGTGCCAAGGGGTGCGTATAGAAGGTACGCGCGCGTAAATACGCTACGCTAGTAAACGTATTGCAAGTGGAGTTCTGGATCTACCCCTTTGTTCTTAAGTTTCCCTTTCATTCTTAAGTCATTACGAACCTTGAGGAAATAGGTTCGTAATGGTGATTCAGAGCTGTCCCGCTCTTATGTCCTACGTAAATTGCGTTTATTGGGTTACTACGCCTGCGCAGTTATATCCCTTCTTAAAAGTGCGCACCTAAAAAGCAGCATTTTCTTCGCTGTGAATCAGGTCCAATATTACTACTAAAGAATGTAAAATGTACATAAATAAAACATAACATAAATAAAATGTTTTGTATCAATGCTACTTTTTTAGGACACACAAACTGATGGCAAAATGACTGATTTTCCAGAAACTTTTCATATACTTATATAGTGTTTATTGGTTTAATAGCGACATCCATAGATATTATATACAAGTATGACAGTTATTGCATCAAGGGACACGGCCGGTACCCTCTGATGTGGATCGGGTGCCGTTGCGGGGTCACACACAGCCAGCTCAACCTGGCTTCAGGAACTTGCGTCCATGGAATGGCCTTCAGCATGCAAGCCTCTGGGGTTTGACAAGGTAGCGTATGCCTGCCTCTCGGTTCTGAGCATGCGCACTTGCAAATCATGTAAAAATATGTCATGCCAACTGAACTAAGCTCCGATGCGGATCGCGACCTGTGTCTCCAAATTTTATTTTATTTCGTTATTTTTACTACTTGGTGCTATCGTTGGATTTAAAGATTATTAGTGTCAGGAAGCAAAGAAAGGAGCAAATTTTTGATATTTCCTGTTTGAGGGTATGTAGCGTCCCCTGCTGTACATCCTACAGTTCTATGCCCCGCCCCCATGACTTCTGGCCACTCCCACATCAATATCATAATACAGGAGGGGTTTTATTCTAAATTATCTGTAATTTGCAGTATAGAAAGTTATTTTACCTACCATTTGTGTGTTACTTGCAACTAGTAATATTACTACATCCTTAAATATAAAAAGAGGAGAGGAGAAGTTAGGGGTAAAAAATGGGAGGTTCCCAGGGAAGCTAAATTGGATGTGAACATGAGCCAATGGGAAAGGATGAGAAGGTGGCTAGGGTAGTTAGTTACTTTTGGAGTGAATTGAGAAACCGACTTTCTTTTCTATTTAGAACCTCATTAACAAAACAACCAAACTCAGAGCTCACTGGAATCAAAATTTTAAATGAAAACTAGTGCTGCCCTTATCTACAGCCAGGGCCGGATTGAGGGCCATATGGGCCTGGGGATGAAAATTATCAATGGTCCACACTATATAGTATGCTTTGGAGGAGGATGTCAGTCCCTGACATTCATTGTTATGCTCTGCAGTGTGTGGGGGCCTATTTTCAGAGGGAGGCCTGGGACTGTGGTCCCATTAGCCCCATTGTTAATCTGGCCCTGTCTACAGCCAAACCAGTATAACAAGGAAATAGGTCAGCTAAACACTTCCACCTGCATCTCAGGAGTAGAGCAATCAATTTTTGTCCCCAAGTGCAATCCTGGCAGACTATGAACAATAGCCAGAGGCACCATAACCAGCAACACCAATAAATCACAACTACAGCCAATGAAAAGCATGGAGAGGGAGGTTGGGGAAGCTGTCCAATCAATGAGTAAGTCACATGTCCTGTCACATGTCTATTACATACCCTCCAACATGACCCATTCCATTAGGGACAATTTAATCCGCTCCTAAGCTTTCAACTGTCACTCACCTGGTTTAAATTACTATTTTAAAAACTATTTGCCTCTTCAACAAAGGTGGTTACCATAGTAACTGACAGTTGGAAACTGAGGAGCAGAGTATTTTGTACCTAATGGAATGGGTCATGTAGGAGGGTATGCCCTTAGGCCCCCATAAATGGCGTCTACTCCAACACATATTACTAACTGATTGGATCACTTTAGGCACAAATCACTATGTGGGATTTGCAAACATTTCAATTAAGGATCACTTGCAAGTTGCGTACGTAAACGCATTCCATACTTCGCACAGCGCCAGAATATTCTTCTCTGTCCTATGGCTACAAGATGCTAGACAGTTTTATTTCCATGCACTTTGCTGAGTATTATAAAATATACCCCAATAGCTCTACATCAGCTCTTATTTGTTTGAGTTTACTGAAAATGACAAATGTATGAAATTTTTTTATGCTGTACATGTAATAACGTATTTATTTTTATGTCATGTTATTTACATTTTTTGTGTAACACACCTGTAATTAAGGCACTTAATTGGTTGACTATAACATCTCAGTATTCCCCCATCGGCACATATAATCTTTACATTTTTGGCCTGAAGAAGATCTACGATCAAAACCAGTTGACGCATGTTAGAAGATGAGCTTTGTAGTACGAGCTGTGTCTGGTATAATGTAGTTAATTGCCCTAAGTGAATGTTTCAGTTTTACATTGCAACTATATTCAGAATAGTTCATCTGGGGCTAGACTAGCAAATCATTTTAATAAGGCACAGATTGAAAAACTTGATCGTTCTTGTTTATCTGGAGTTTTTTCTGAGTTTTTTTGTGCTGGATCCACATTGGCTTATACATAAAACAGAGCATTTAACTTTCTGGAGAGATTTCTTCATAATTTATGATATGTTCAGTGGAGAATCCACAGTAAGGTCCAAACTGCATTGTGGAATGGTTTGAAAAGAGTAATGAAAGCATAATACACAGGGCCGTTATCAGTGGGGAACTGCCGGGACATTGACCCTGATTCACACTTAAGAAGCTTGTGCTTCATAAGTGCGTATTCTCCCGAAATGACCTATTACGCATATGTAATAGGTCATTTACACAATCTACGCACCAGTGGTGGGAGTGGGGAGGGATTTAGATTAGCTGGGGAGGACGGGGGAGGCAGGGAGAGGCATTGTCTGTGCGTAGTTTCTTTCTTAAGAACAGGGTTGCCGACTCTCCCGCAAGCCCCGACCAGCCATCAATTACTACTGTCATTCCTAGCATTACTAGTGATGTGTGGGGCTTGATGATGTCCCGCCCATCCCCTGAAACGCTAGAGAATACAGGAGTGATTGGCAGGGGCGGGACTTAATGACGCAATTTGCATAAATCGTGTCATTAAGCCCTGTTCTCTGCAGAAATCTATGGTTTCCCTCCGGGTTCTCCCGGAGGGAAGCTCTAAAAAGTCGGCAACCCTGCTTAGGAAGGAAACTACGCACAGTAAGATAAGGTAGCCCTATGGCACGCTTAAGAGTGGGGGGGGCTGGTTAGGGACTGCACGAGTGAGTTAGGTGTGGTTCTGTCTCCACCAAACTCACTCTATAGTGTGAATCAGGTCCTCTTATTTCTAGGCTTGGAGAGAGAGGGGAGCTGCCGATACTCACCCTGGGCCGTATTCAGAGATCCGTTTTAGCGGCGACTTCTGTGCGTATTTTTAGGTATGTTTCAACTGCGCATGGGTAGTCATTTTTTGTACGCAGTTCACGTAGACTTTCCGCGCGGATGTTCATTACGGACAGACAGAAATGCATTGCGAGCGGACTTGTCAAGCGGGCGTAGGTGGATACACGCGGAAGTTGATCGGAAATATACGCACCTAGGAATTTAAATAGAAAAGGGGACGGAGGACACATATACGCTCCTAAATGGCAGCGGAAAGTTAATGCCAGTCTATGGAGGCAGAAGTCTCCGAGATGAAGGATTAACAAGGGGAGTGACTGGGGTTTTGGTGGGTGTAACTTGCTCCGTAGGTGCATATATTTGCGCTCGGATCGCAGCACGGAAGTCTGAATATGGCCCCCTATCTCTCCAGCCGCAGGTATTCGCGGAATTCCTACGCCAAAACCTTCTGCTGGAGAGTTGTAGCAACAGGGCTGATATGAGGGGGGACTACTGTCCCGGGTATGGAGCTAGCCCAGCGATACTTACCGTAGCTCAGCAGCTTAGGGCTGAACATTAGCAGGCCAATGCACAGGAAAGTAATTCCTTGTGCATCACCCGCTGTTAATCCATGTCCGCGGGTGACGTCATAAAGGGGGGGGCGGATTTGTCCTGGGCCCCAAAATTTCTGGCAGTGGCTCTGTCTAGCAGACTACAGAACAATGGGCCAATGTGCAGGGAAGGAGTTCCCTATGCACCCGCCTGCTATACATTCTATCTGTAGGTGTTCTGAAACCCAAAACTCTAGGTGGCGTCCTTAACATACTTTCGGACAATATCACTCTGCCAAAATAGGATTCCAGTGGTCACCAAACCTCTATCATCATGATTCTATTTTCCTGCAATAATCAGGTCGTTTATTACAGAAAAGGTTGGAAACCCTGGGCTCATGAGTCACAAAGTAGGTTGCTTGCACTGCTGGACTTCCGCCAGCCAATGAAAATCATCCTACACAAGACTCAACTACAAACCAAAAAAGAGATTGTAAGGAGAGGTGCCTTGCTGCCACCTAGTAAGTCACTCTCTGGTTGGCTCACTATTTGTGCCATCCTAAACCTTGGTTATTCCCTGGGATAACTTAATTGGACAGTATCTTGTGGCTTTGAATGTTGTGCTCTGCAAATGCTGACACTTTTAAGTATAATAAGAGTATTTTAGAATTATTTTATCATAGAAACTTGTACCCAGGGCGGAATGGCGGAAGTACAGTATTGGCTTTCCAACAGAGTTAAGACTGATTCACAAGTAAGAGTGCCTTGCGTTAACTAATATACACACGGGGAAAGTTACCTCGTAAGTTGATGGACCTTATTGTTTGATGTGAGGCCATGCGTCTTCTCTTACTTAGTTGAGGCCACACCTGCTGCGTTTATAAGCAATAGATGTGTTTTTAAAAGTGAAACAAATAAAGGCTCGTTTTTAAAATCCTGTGCTGATTTCATGTTTTGTGCAAGACTTTAACCTTATAAAGGTGCATTTTTTTTTGTTTCATTTTTTTTATGATTTTTCATATATTTAATTACATTTTTTACCACACACCATTAGATTTACTTATTTAACTGTATGGGTTGTTGGAGGTTTTTTTAATCATATTTAAATTTAAAATGTTACAATGTTTATGAAACTCTCTATATGTAGTGTGTTATTGTGTTTATAACTTCATGCAGAAAGCCTTTAAGTGTTTTGTTAGCTATGCAGATTTCTAACTTGGTAAGTTTGCAATTTTACTCTTAACTGTGAATCAAGGCCTAAGTGTTTTGTTAGGTAAGTCTTGATTTTTACTATTTTAAGTTGTATTTTAAATGCTATTTTTGTTTACATATGTTAATTTGAGTGCTTGCTGTTTATAAAACAACAACAAAAATGTACTTTTTAAAATCATAATCAGTGCGTTTATTCACGCATCTTTGAATCACAACCAATTTTAAGCAAACAAAACGCACTCATTAAAACTATGCAGCAAAGACCTACGTCCCTACGTAACTCTCCTGACACGGGGGGAGGGGTAAATCGGATTCTTTATTTTCTCTGAATCGGTATTGCGGATTTTTAACTTGCGTATATTTATGTAAATTCGCAATTTTACACTTAACTGTGACTCAGGGCCACAGAACTGATTTTATTAAGTAGAGTTAGAATCAGCTTAAAAATCCAGAAATGTGCTGTGATGATCAGTAAAATAGCCTTGTGACAGGTACTTGATCAAGCCGCTGCTTCAACAATACCTTGGTACATGAACCAGTCATAGGTCATTGGAAGACTTTACATTTCACACCAGTCAAAGTAATTGTTACGCCTAATAATAATCATTCAGGAGTAGACAATACCTGGCTTCCCCCATGCACTTCATCCATGTAGATGGACAGTGTGATATATTTGTATGAAATGGTAACATATACCACACCTACAAATGAATCTTTGCAGAGTTATTGAAAATGTCATGTTCTCCTCGGGAAGCTGCCTGCTAGCAACGCTGGGTCTAGAGGGTGTTTACAGGCTGCCAGGAGGTTTGCATGAACTTTAATACATCGGAACAATTTTAGTTACAATCTTGGAAGACAATTCCGTGTCTCGTGTGTTTCATCTTCATCACAGGAAGCTTGCAACAGCAACACACTGGATGGATCCCGGACCGGATCCAGAGTTTGAAAATAAGAGGAAAGCTGTTGGAAAGTTACACCTGGGCCAAACCATTAAATTTCAGGTGGAATCAAATTAATTGTATTCTGTGCATGCAGGGGGAATACTTTTCCTTTGTTTATTACACACAGGTACAGATCAGCTGCACTTTTACTCTGTTATTTAGACTTGGGCTAAAAACATCGGGTCGTATTCAGAGATCCGTTTTTTGCGGGAAGTTCCGTGGGTATTTTTACGATCTGATGAACTGCGCATGCGTAGTAACTAAATTTACGCTATCAACGTTGATCTTACACACAGAAATCCATTAGGCTCGGATTTGTGAATCGCACGTGAGCAAATATGTACGGAGGGACGTGGCTTTAATCCGTCCGGAGACAGATATGTGAAAGTGGGTGGGGAGAGGCATTTAAAGGACCGTTTGAGGGCACGGTGAGGGCGCGGTTAGTTAGATACGCACGTACGGAAGTAATATGTGCTCGGAAATACACACTTAAAGATAAGGGTGGTCGAGGCACTAGTAAGTCACTGTCAACCCGTCCGTGTGAGGGGGATGTCATGGGTGTTGCCTTGCAATTTCAGTGCGTATAATTGCGTACTTTTAGCAAATGGATCTCTGAATACGGCCCCTCACCTCTTAACTCTAATACTGCTTGCTACAGATGTTGTCACCCCTGTAATTCATGGTTTGGCCCAGGTGTAACTTTCCATCTGTTTTCTTCTTATTTTCAAACTCTTGATCTCATCCACAGTTACTCGGTCAACTTGCTTCACTGCAAATAGAGCAAGTTAAGGACTGGATTCAGACTTGTGATCCTATATCAGAGCCCCGCTGTGTCCAGGCTTCCTTGCAGGTAAGTAGAAGCCATTCCGCTCGCTTGCAAGGAATTCCGCCTGAAGACCCCCTACCTTTAGACTTCCACTGCGTCCTCACCTTAAATAAGGATGCATCAGAAGTCTAGATGGCGATTAACATGTCCTTATTGTACTAATTACACCCCCTTCCCAAAATGTTTTCTGATCTTAGTGATTGGAAAATGACCTTTTTATGTAAGGGACGCCTTTAATGAATCTGGTTCTAAATGTGTTTGGTCTGGATCCAGAGATTCAATTTTATCCATGCATTTGGATGAGATCGTGGCTTCTCTTCCATTCCCTGCATGCACATGCATCTGTGCTACCCTATTAGAACACATTGTGTCCCATCCAGACTTAAGAGCCCTGACACTTCCAACACCTTCCAACAGAGAGGTCGGGCTGCAATGGGCATGTCTAGTTATACAGTGTAGGAGAGCCCTTGATCCACCCATCCACTTTTTGCCTTTTGAACTTCCTCCAGTTTCCATTTGCAGTATTCAGAAAAGTTAAGGTAGGCCCTGTGAATGGGAAGTCCATCTGTGCACGGTTAATGGTTAGCTGAGTGATGGGCCTACGATCGCGGATCCCTATGCAGCCATTTCTCAGAGATCCGTTGGCATAAGAGATGTAAGTCAGGATATGATCCTTTCATATTAGATAATTTAAGTCTATTATTTAAAAGCTAAGTAGTTAGTTAAAGGTTCTAGGCCCTCTAATGTTACAGGGTACCAGGCCCTTGAGAGATAAGGGAAGTAGGATCATGTTGTTAGCACTAAGCTTGGTTAGGTTTGGGCCCCAGGCCTTGTTTGTAAGTTGGGCACTAGCCCCATGTGGGTTAGTGGCAATTGGCCCTGGTAATAGGAGATAGGGTGCTAGACCCAGTGTTAGAGGCGCTAGACCTGGATAGGCTAGCAGTAGGAGGTTATCGGAGATGTAGAGTGTGGGAAGGGACCTCCAACAGGTAAGCTTGGTCCCATGGTGAAGTGGTGGCTGAAGGATGTTCGGCAATCAAGGTGATAAGTGAGTCGCGAGGGTCTTTACCTGTCTTGTTTGTTTGCCTGTGTGTTGTCTTTTTTCCTTTTCCGTTTAATAAGGAGTATCACACCTGGAAGCTGGAGAGGAACAGCGTATCTCCTACTGTGCTTCTTGAGGATTGGGTAGGTATCTTGGGGTGGGGCAGGTCTGTTTGTGTGTTAGGGTGCTGCACTCACCCGCTACAAAGCAACCATTACCAAAAATATTTCCTTTTAGTGCAATATTAATCTACGAGTCATACTGACCGCTGGGCACATTGCATAGTGTGCAGTCCTCTGTACTTCATGGCGTTTCTACATTTCATTCCCGGGCTCCGGTGGTGAAGAAACAATGCCCCGTTTTTGGAAAAATCCAAAGGTGACTTCGGTGGGTCATGGAAATGGATCAGTCAGTAGGTAAACACAAGAGTGTAATTCTAACATTGTATGGTACACTAGACTCCTGACAAACTGTATAAAACTTTTCCTTCTTCATCAACCTGGACATGTGGAGCCGAGGTTGGCACAACAGCTTACATATGGTCTCTTTGTACACATACACACATTTTCAGGAATATAATCCTTTCTCTGTGGGAAACTCAATGATGATTGGTACTCCCTGAAGACGGTTGGGTTACTTTGTTGCACAAATATTCTTTACTTCCATCTAAAGACTAAATGCAACCTAATCCCTAATTTTCTGAATACCACAATACAACCGATGACCAAACACCGGGGTTCTAATATTTCTGCTCCGATTTCAGGATAAAGTGCGCCCATCATGTTACTTTGCTAATGAAGAGGGAGTCTCGAGTCTGCATAAACATGTGGCGTTCCTCATCTTATTTTAAATTCTTAGAGGCCTGTAAAGAATTTGGAATAATAAATTTACTGAGATTTTACAGCCATAGGGCTAAATTTACTAAGCTACGGGTTTGAAAAAGTGGAGATGTTCCCATGGCAACCAATCAGATTTTAGCTCTCACTTTCCTATAACATACTAGAGTATGTCAGCTAGAATCTGATTGGTTGCTATGGGCAACATCTCCACTTTTCCAAACCAACAGCTTAGTAAATCTGGCCCTTAAGGTCTGACCCAGACTTAAATGTATGGCCGTTATCTCTGGGAACCTTGGGGTAGATCCAGACCTAAGTGCGTGTTACGTTTCATCGCGTAGCGTATTTTTGTGCGCTCCCCTCTCTCGTACGTACTTTGGCCATTTTACGCTTCTCAAACCCTACCTTAACTTTTCAAAGCGTAAGTACAGACGCATGTAAAGGCTTCACGTAAGTGTCTAAGCTACGCCCATACTGTACGATTTAAATGCCTCACCCCGCCTCCGAAGCGTAATTACGGGTGTCGTATAGATGTCAGGCCCCTTCGTACGTAGTTACGTTGTTGATACCTGGCTCGTATGTACGTTCCGAGTTACGTGGCGTATCATCTGCCGCGCGCATGCGCAGTAAACACAAATGGGCGATTTTACATCAGCGGCTAGCGTAATATCGCTCGCGTACATAGTTTAGGATCTGGCCCCTTGGCACTGCCATCTATATTACAATTTTTTTTCATAATGGGTGAGTATGCCGATCGGCATACTCACCCATTCAATTTTGGAAACGCCACCGCTGCTGCAGGACCCTACAGTTTACCGGACCACTGGAAAGGTGAGGAACCTGCGGGGAAGGGAGGGTTAGGGTCAGGCTGCGGGGAAGGGAGGGTTAGGGTCAGGCTGCAGGGGGGGGGGGGGT
>WWET01005228.1:35744-48711 GCA_011038615.1 Limnodynastes dumerilii
ATGGGAGAATATTCCATTTATCTATCACCCTTTCAATGAAGTAATTTTTCTGCACATTTCCTTTGAATCTACCACCCTCCAGTTTATATTCATGCCCTCGTGTTCTATTACATCTTTTCTTTTGAAAAATGGTACCCTCCGCAATAGCCAATAGAAATTGGTGCTGTACCACATTCTCCCTGATTTCTCCCTGCGGCGGTGGTGACAGTCAGGGTGGGCTGCTGCAGAGGTCATGTGGTACAGCGCTTACTCCTATTGGCTGTACAACATGACCGCTGCACCAGCCCACCCCGTCTATCATCGCCGCCGCAGGGAGAAGGGAGCTACGATCGACTGGTCACCACTTTGCGGGCTACCAGTCGATCGCGATCGACAGTTTGGCCACCCCTGGTGTAAGTAATAGGCGCAGTAGCAGTGTAGGGTTCCTGTGCTTCTGTTACAGCGACCCAGGTGATGGTGTAAGTAATAGGCACAGTAACAGTGTAAACTTCCTGTGCTTCTGTTACAGTGTCCCAGGTGATGGTGTAAGTAATAGGCGCGGTAGCAGTGTAAGGTTCCTGTGCTTCTGTTACAGCGACCCAGGTGATGGTGTAAGTAATAGGCGCAGTAACAGTGTAAACTTCCTGTGCTTCTGTTACAGCGTCCAAGGTGATGGTGTAAGTAATAGGCGCAGTAGCAGTGTAAGGTTCCTGTGTTTCTGTTACAGCGACCCAGGTGATTGTGTAAGTAATAGGTGCAGTAGCGGTGTAAGGTTCCTGTGCTTCTGTTACAGTGTCCCAGGTGATGGTGTAAGTAATAGGCGCAGTAGCAGTGTAAGGTTCCTGTGCTTTCGTTACAGTGTCCCAGGTGATGGTGTACTTAAAAGGCGCAGTAGCAGTGTAAGGTACCTGTGCTTCTGTTACAGTGTCCCAGGTGATGGTGTACTTAAAAGGCGCAGTAGCAGTGTAAGGTGTCTGTGCTTCCGTTACAGCGTCCCAGGTGATCGTGTAAGTAATACGTGCACTAGTATTGTAAGGTTCCTGTGGTTCCGTTACAGCGTCCCAGGTGATGTTGTAAGTAATAGGCGCAGTAGCAGTGTAAGGTTCCTGTGCTTCCGTTACAGTGTCCCAGGTGAGGTGAGTAGCAGTGTAAGGTGCCTGTGTTTCTGTTACAGTGTCTCAGGTAATGGTGTAAGTAATAGGTGCACTAGTATTGTAAGGTTCCTGTGGTTCTGTTACAGCGTCCCAGGTGATAGTGTAAGTAATAGGCGCAGTAGCAGTGTAAGGTGCCTGTGCTTCCGTTACAGCGTCCAACGTGATGGTGTAAGTAACAGATGCAGTAGCAGTGTAAGGTGCCTGTGCTTCTATTACAGCGACCCAGGTGATGGTGTAACAGGCACAGTAGCAGTGTAAGTTTCCTGTGCTTCCGTTACAGTGTCCCAGGTGATGGTGTAAGTAAAAGGCGCAGTAGCAGTATAAGGTGCCTGTGCTTCCATTACAGCATCCCGGGTGATGGTGTAAGTAATAGGCGCAGTAACAGTGTACGGTGCCTGTGCTTCCATTACAGCGTCCTATGTGATGTTGTAAGTAATAGGCGCAGTAGCAGTGTAAGGTTCCTGTACTTCCTTTACAGCAACCAAGGTGATGATGTAAGTAATAGGCGTAGTAGCAGTGTAAGGTTCCTGTGTTTCTGTTACAGCGACTCAGGTGATTGTGTAAGTAATAGGTGCAGTAGCAGTGTAAGGTTCCTGTGCTTCCGTTACAGTGTCCCAGGTGATGGTGTAAGTAATAGGCGCAGTGGCAGTGTAAGGTTCCTGTGCTTCCGTTACCGCGTCCCAGGTGATGGTGTAAGTAGTAGGTGCAGTTGCAGTGTAAGGTTCCTGTGCTTCAGTTTCAGCGTCCCAGGTAATGGTGTAAGTAATAGGCGCAGTAGCAGCGTAAGGTGTCTGTGCTTCAGTTACAGCGTCCCAGGTGATGGTGTAAGTAATAGGTGCAGTAACAGTGTAAGGTTCCGTTACAGCGTCCCATATGATGGTGTAAGTAATAGGCGCAAGGGGGAAAGGTATTGCTGGGCCAACCCATGGTCTTCTCAATGTCCAAGGACTTTACCTGCAGACTGGTCCTGTCATGATCTTTCCCATTGTGCTCACAGTTGAGTTGTGGCCTCCACGGTTGCAGTAATGGCAGGCTGTCTTTCTTTGTGATAACATGGGGGTTGTGCAGCCAGATTGCATCCTTTCCTCCTGTTGTCTGCCTCCTCAGGCCCCTGGTGTTGCTGTGTTTGAAGTTAAACATTCATTAACTTCAGGAAAACTGAGTTGGCAGAAGCACTCTCCCGGTTTGATTGGTCACACTAACTGTGACCTTTTGTACTCTACATATATAACAGGTAGTTGCACAGGATAAGAGGTTATGGCCCTGCAATTGCGAGCACCAACCAAGCTGAGGACCTATTTGCAGCCTGGATGTCTTAGACCATATATCAAGACTCCATTTTGCACAGGGCAGGCAATGAGAGTGTCTGTCTGTATGAATAGCAGCTGAATGCCCTGTGTAATCACACCAGGTATAAAAACTCTAAGCAGCTAGTAGCTGATACAGCACTCAGCACTCACTCACACATTCACTCACTCACTCACTCACTCACTCACTCACTCACTCACACATTCATTCACACATACTCACTCACACATTCACTCACTCACACTCACAAGCTCTCACTCACACATCCACTCACACATACTCACACATTCACTGACACACACTCACTCACTCACCCTCACTCACACATGCTCACTCACACATTCACTGACTCACCTCACTCATTCATTCACACACTCACTTACTCACACATTCACTCACTCACTCAAACATTCCCTCACACGCTCAATCACTCACACGCTCAATCACTCACTCGCTTAATCACTCACACACTCACTCACTCACTCACTCACTCACTCACTCATTTACTCTCATTAAGTTGTCAGCTACTGGCTCATAGAGAGCTGAGTGTCCAGAAGTAGATGGTTACAGGAATATCAGAATAAGTTATTTTTTAGATACTAAATCTGTGGAGGAAGGAAATCATCCCATTTCCTACATATTTTACAGCAACACAAGTTCCCTTTTCTTCAGTTTCATGCACTGAGGACTAACATACACCCAGCAACTTATCACCATGTCCCGTGTACTGGTCCTGTACTTGCTGTTATTATGGGGTGAGTAATGTGTATACAGTCTATGGGCTGGATCCAGACCTAGTTAAGTGCATGAACTTAGTTACTCCTGGGCTAAACCATGTTGATTGCAGGGGAGTTATATTTCATCTGTTGCAGAGTTGAGAGGTGATGTTTCCTATCCCAAGTCTAAATAACAGTGTGATAGTAAAGCTGGTCAGTATCTGTGTGCAGTAAGCAATTCAAAGATATATCCCTGCATGCAAAGAGTACAATTACCTTGACTCCCCCTGAAATCAACATGGTTTAGCCAAGGAGTAACTAAGTTCAAGCACATGGTTAAGACAGTCCTATGTCTCCTGTGTATTGGTCCTGTACTTGCTGTTACTATGGGGTGAATACTGTATATACAGCCTGTGTCTCCTGTGTACTGGTCCTGTACTTGCTGCCACTATGGGGTGAGTATGTGTATGTATGGAGTGTACTGTGCATGTGAGTGTATGTGTTTATGCAGTGTGTATGTGTATATCTGGGTTGCACTGTATGTGTATGCATGGAGTGTACTGTGCATGTGAATGTGACTGGTATGAAGTGCTTTGTGTGCATGTGTGTGTATGTAGTGCATTGTGTGTGTATGGAGTGTACTGTGTTTGTGTGGCTATGGAGTGTACTGTGTATGTGTGTGATTGGAGTGCAGTGTGTGTGTGTGTGTGTGTGTGTGTGTGTGTGTGTGTGTGTCTATGTATAGTACAAACAGTAGAACACATAAACCACCAACATCTATATATAGAGAATAAAAGGCAAATAATGAACTTACTACTGCACGCTGGCTTCAGACAGCCTTCAGACCAGACATCGCGCCTCTGCCGCTTCCTGCAATGTTTCCATGGTGACAGGGACGGGGAGCAGCCGAGTGACAGGTCTTCAAGGGCTGGCTGTTGCCATATTTTGTGTGTGTAACAATAGTTTTTTTGTATTTGTGTATATGTGACAGTAGTTATGTGTATTTGTGTGTATGACAATAGTTATGTGTATTTGTGTGTGAGACAATATTTATGTGTATTTGTGTGTGTAACAATAGTTTTTTGTATTTGTGTATTTTTGACAGTAGTTATGTATATTTGTGTGTGTGACAGTCATGCGTAGTTGTGGGAGTGTGTGTCAGTGTCACTCATGGTCTGTGCTTCTCTTCTGTATTGTGTAATGCAGGGGAATTGCGCTGTCCCAGGATTGCAGACCAGATGCGACAGGAGAAGGAAATGAGTCCATCAAAATCCAGTGTAAGGTAGGTTCGTAGTTTCATTTATGTATTTAATTCATGTTTTTTGCGTGTGTGTGTGTGTGTGTGTATGTATGTATATGGAGTGCACTGTGTGTGTGTATATGTATATGGAGTGCATTGTGTGTGTGTATATGAATATGGTGTGCACTATGAGTGTGTATATGTATATGGGGTTCACTGTGTGTGTTTATATATATGGAGTGCACTGTGAGTATATATATGTATGTGGAGTGCACTGTGTGTGTGTGTGTGTGTAGAAGAAAATAGTAAGCACTATATTGGACACCAAATATCAAATGCAGTGCACAAATGAAATAATCTAAGTTGCCCCAGTTATTACAATATGATAATATATCTATCTAAATTAAATCATAATACCATAAAACATATACACTCATAAAACATCGCCAGCCCTGTACTATACAATAGAAACACTCAATTTGTAGATGAAAATACAAACAGTAGAAGGATAAACTCCAGTAATGCTTCAGTAATGGTGGCCTCACATATTTTGTATACACTTACTGGTACCTCCAATACAGGACCTAATTAAAAGTTCATCTACAAATACTCAGGGTGCTGCCTGTTGGATGTTTAACAATTTATAGTTTAGGGCAGGGACTAAGGGACTAATATAACTGTGCTTGCCCCGCCTATTTTCTGGTTAGCCACTCCTAGAGTTTATTTGGTCCCACCCACTTTATTTTCCCAAACCCCTGGCTGCCGGACTCCTGTGGCCTGATTGCAGAGCTCCATGCATGTGACATAATGACGTCACAGGCATGAAGAGCAGAGCCGTGGCAGAGAGTGCAGAAGAATGGTGCAGGACAAAACAGATAAGTATTTTGTCTGCACAGTCTCTGCACACTCAATAATATAATAAAGGTGATGGCATAAGGCAACACTGGAAAGAGGAAGAGGGTTTGCAAAACAGGGGGGGAGATGATGAGGGGAGGAAAAGATGATGAAGGGGATAATGAAATAATAAAGACAATGGTGAGGGGGAGGTTATGAGAATGGGGAAATGATAAATGGAGATGGAGAGATGATGAAAAGAATGGGGAGGGGGCCTGATGAAGAGAAGATGATGAAGTCAACAGAGAAATGATAAAGAGAATGGAAAATGGGAGGTGATGATGAGAATAGGAAGATGATGAATGAGGGGAAATGATGAAGAGAATGGGGAGCCAGAGTTGATGAAGAGGAGGGGTAGGGATAATGAAAATAGAGACATGCTAAACTGAGAGGGGGAGATAATGAAATGAATGGAGAGGAGGAGCTGATGAAGAGGCAAGGGGGAGATAATGAAGGAGATAGAGAAATGATAAAGGGGAGGGGGAGATAATGAAGAGGAGGGTGATATATGAGGATGGTAAAATGATAAATGGCAACACACCCAATACAGCACAGAGGAGGGGGCGCTGCAAGATACCCTTGCTCCAGGCACCATGACAGATAGCTACACCTCTGACTCTATATACAGTCTGTGTCTCCTGTGTGCTGGTCCCGTACTTGCTGTTACTATGGGGTAAGTACTGTATATACAGCCTGTGTCTCCTGTGTACTGGTCCTGTACTTGCTGTTACTATGGCGTAAGTACTGTATATACAGTCTGTGTTTCCTGTTTTCTCTTGCTGTTACTATGGGGTGAGTACTGTATATTCAGTCTGTGTCTCCTGTGTACTGGTTCTTGCATATGTATAAATGTCACTCTGATACGGTTTCTGATCTCTTTGCTTCCTGATCTTTACAATGACTTATATTACTCACTGTGTTATTGTAATTACAGGTCAGACCCAAGAATCTGCAGGACAATACTGTGTGGATCAGCCTTGGGATGTTGAGACATTTATAGGGGAATCTGTCACCTTCTCCTGTAGATTTGTGTATCCCTATAGTGATGACAGAGTCTCATCAATGGACGTCTCAGTGAAAGCTGGTTCGGAATATTATTGTGGAGGGGAAAATGATGAAATATACAACAGCTCCACAAATGTCTCATCTCCTGGATATGAAGGAAGAATATCTGTGATGTTTTATAGAGAAACCAGGAATTTATCAGTTACTATACATAATAAACAGTTGTCGGATAGGAACAGTTACTGTTGCTGGGTGATAATCACTCTTCACAATGGGCACATTGAACAATGGAAGAGCAAGTATGGCACTGAAATATATGTGAGAGGTGAGACCGGAGAATAAAACACAACTAATTTCTGTACATACATAATAATAGGGGGCTGGATCCAGACTTAAGTAAGTGCTTGAAATTAGTGACTCCTGCGTTAAACCATGTTGATTGCAGGGGAGTCTTTTTTCATCTGTTGCAAACAGTATTAAAGTTTAGAGGTAATGTTTCCTTTCGCAAGTCTAAATAACAGTGTGATAGTAAAGCTGGTCAGTATCTGTGTGCAGTAAGCAATTCAAACATATATCCCTGCATGCAAAGAATGTTAATATCAACGGGCCAGCGAAGACCTAGGAAGTGTGTATGCATCGCCATGGAAACAGCAGATTTCCATGGCGAATGCAGCTTTGTAAAAAGTTCATTTTTCTGGTGATAATGAGCATTTTAGTATTAAAACAGCCATATAAATTTAGATAGTAAATATAGCCCAATATATTATGTGTGCTTGGCTTGGACTATTTTCTGTTCAGCGGATGTGTACACATCCTTCTAATGCAAAGCTGTGCAACTTCCAGACTGAAGAGCAAGGATTCCTGCTACACTGTGTGACTGTGTGGCTGGATCACAAGTGAGGGATCTTCTTATTACACTGTGTGTTTGTAATATTGAGATAGACCCTTTCTTTGGGACATCTGTAAGGGTAGTTTTTAGTGGTGCGGTCACATGGAGGAGGGGGTAACATGATCCTGTGATTGTGGATCCTTATGAATCCATACCCTCCAACATGACTCCCTCCATTCGGTACAAAATACTCTGCTCTTGCTCTTCTTTCCTAATCTCTGATTGAGTCACCTGTGTTACACACCTTTCTATTCAAATAACTAGTATAACACAGGTGACTGCAATCAGAGATTAGGAAGGAAGAGCAGGAGCAGAGTATTTTGTACCGAATGGAGGGGATCATGTTGGAGGGTCTGTGAATCTGATAACATAAGAATCACATCTTAGGATCCTTTCCTAAGTTATTAATATACTGTAAATGTCATAGTGAATTACTCCTGACACATACCTTCCAACTGTCCTGATTTCAGTGCACTGTCCCGCTGTCCCGCCCGTTGTCTTGCTGGCCCCGATAAGTAGCAATGGGCCAGTTGTCCAGCAGTGGTTGCAGTCTCCGGTCAGAAGTTCCCTTTTCCGAAATAGGGACATCCAAAAGTTCCTTTTCGGATATCCTTATTTTGAATACTCACCAATTTCTACTTATTTTTGCTGAATGGGTGAGTAGGTCGATCGGCCTACTTCACTCATTCACTTTCGGAAATTCCGGACCCAGGGTAAGGTGAGTAACTTCTCTATGCGGGGTAGAGAGGGTTAGGGTCAAGCTGCAGGGGAGGGGGGGTTAGGGTCAGGCTGCAGGGGAGGGAGGGTTATGGTTAGGCTGCGGGCGATGGAGGGTTAGGGTCAGGCTACGGGAGACCTGACACATACCTCCCAACTGTCCTGATTTCAGTGCACTGTCCCACTGTCCAACCCGTTGTCTTGCTGGCCCCAATAAGTAGCAATGGGCCAGTTGTCCAGCAGTGGTTGCAGTCTCCGGTCAGAAGTTACCTTTTCCAAAATAGGGACATCAGAAAGTTCCTTTTCGGATATCCTTATTTTGAATACTTACCAATTTCTACTTATTTTTGCTGAATGGGTGAGTATGCCGATCGGCCTACTTCACTCATTCACTTTCGGAAATTCCAGACCCAGGGTAAGGTGAGTAACTTCTCTATGCGGGGTAGGGAGAGTTAGGGTCAAGCTGCAGGGGAGGGAGGGTTAGGGTCAGGCTGCAGGAGATGGAGGGAGGGTTAGGGTTAGGGTAGTAAGAGGGAAGGGTTAGGGTTAGGATTAGGGAAAGGAGTGGAAGACTATTTTTTACTAATTTTTCAGAGCACCGAAAGCTTGGTGCTCCGTGGATCGATTGCAATGCCTCCTTGAGGCATATGCAATCAAATTCCCAGTCAGTTCGAAACTGACTGGAAGGAAACGGCCCTATAAAAATAGGGCCATTCTAACCGGGGACTCACACCCGTCCAGCAGGTGGTGCTGTGACGATATGATAGAGAAAGCTCCGCTCACAGGAAATCACCACTGAGGAGTTCCTGAGTCTGACTGTCCCCAGCCAGGATCCAGCGTGTGTCCCCTGCTGTCACTGTCTGAAATGGACTAGTGAGGGGCCTAGGGTCCCCTACTACATGCTTTGCTTGTCCGATCTGCATGGGCTGTGGTTAGCTGTGGAGGAATACAGATAGCGAAAGGACCAGAAAGACTAACAGCCATAACAATGGCCCTGACATACCAAGTGCAGTCAGCATCACGAGCACCTCAAGGGTTAAATTTACATTTATTTATGGGACAGTCAGTATCTTTATAAGCCTGCAGCGTAAACTGGCACTCTGCTTCATCAAACCAATGAGAACCTAAACATATATGAGCCTGTTTACAAAATAAATCTTGGACTGTCAGAGGTTAGCGGGTTTGACTACTTGGGGTTATTGCACTAGAACAGCGTTTCTTAACATTTTTTGGGGTGAGTACCAGTTACTCATTATGGAATAATGTCAAGTATCACTTTATATATCTTGTTGAAACATACCCTTGACCCATATATATATTTTCAGGTTTTTTTGTTGTTCTTTACATATTTTTTATGAGTTTTTAAGGTTTATTTTCTACATAGATATTGAATTAATTATATACTTGTTCATTTGGTATTGTGCCCCCTCCCCACTTTGCCCAGTTACCCTGAGTACCATCTGACAGTGGCCCAAGTACTACCAGTGGTACTAGTACTCTTTAGAATAACATCTCTGGGATTGGTAACTACAATCACAGGAGAGATACTAAGTGGAAGTCATGACATAATAGTATATATGGCCTCTGGAGGATGACACTCTCAAATAGTATTGTGAATATATTTACCATTTGGCCACTTGAATTTTTACTGTTGGCTGACAAGTTGAGCTTCATAATCTCTGTACAATTGTTTTGAACAGGTGTATTAGATGCGTATTTTAATTTATATTTACTTGTGAATAAAATCATTTACAGAGGTCATACCAAGCACTATATTTTTCCCTTTAGCCCTAGCCCCTCTTTTTTTACTTTATTGTCTTTACTTTTGGCCAGATAGGCACACATTGATTAAAATATCAGTGCTCTAAGCATATTAAGTCAATTCAGGGCAAAACACACCCACTTCCAACAAGACACGCCCACTGGATGGCATAAGACACACCCCTTCTAGCACGCTGTGGCACTTTGTCCCTCTTTCCAAGTTTCACATGTTGGGTACCAGTTACCTACTACAAAATCAGTTCAAGCACCACTTTGCAGATCATGCATGTGTGTATATATATATAAATCTCCATAATTCAGCCCTCTAGATCACTAGACTAGCAGTTCTCAACCTTTGGTGGGTGCATGGTGGTCAAGTGCCACTTTGCATGTAGACATGTACCCACTATCCATGAATATATTTTTTTGCTGTTCTTTACATATTTTTAATTCGTTTTTAAGGTTCATTTTCTACATAGATATTTAATTAATTATATCCTTGTTCATTTGGTATTGTGCCCCCCCCACACACACACACACTTTGCCCGGTTGCCCTGAGTAACACCTGACAGTGGTCCAAGTACTACCAGTGGTATTAGTACCCTGTAGAATAACATCTCTGGGATCACAGTAAAGATACTAAGTGGAAGTCATGCCATAATAGTATATATGGCCTCTGGAGGATGACACTCTCAAATAGTATTGTGAATATATTTACCATTTGGCCACTTGAATTTTTACTGTTGGCTGACAAGTTGAGCTTCATAATCTCTGTACAATTGTTTTGAACAGGTGTATTAGATGCGTATTTTAATTTATATTTACTTGTGAATAAAATCATTTACAGAGGTCATACCAAGCACTATATTTTTCCCTTTAGCCCTAGCCCCTCTTTTTTTCTTTATTGTCTTTACTTTTGGCCAGATAGGGACACATTGATTAAAATATCAGTGCTCTAAGAATGAAATTAAGTAAATTCAGGGCAAAACACACCCACTTCCAAAGAGACACACCCACTGGATGGCATAAGACACACCTCTTCTAGCACGCTATGGCACTTTGTCCCTCTTTCCAAGTTTCACATGTTGGGAGGTATGGTGACATATGTTTAAGACCAGTAGGTTACTGACACTGACATAAAGAAGTTATAATGACATTTATGTATAACAAGAAGATGGTCTCTAGATCCTCCCTTTACCCATCACCACTTTATAATATATTCATATTTGCTTTCCAGGTGAGAACGATTTGATTCTGGAACATCCATCTTATATCTATGCTCTGTATGGAGACACTGTCACTGTTCTTTCTCACATTACAACAAAGAAGAAGAAGAATATTAATGTGAGGAGCTGTAGGGTTTGTTGGAGGACATTTCCATGTAACAGTGACAGCTATGACATAAACTGCACACAGAGGAAAGGAGAGAATACTGTATATTTCCAGATCAGACAAGTTACCTCTTCACATGAAGGCCGGTACAGATATCACATAAAGTATTCTACAGAAGATGATGAATCTCTTGTCACACATAAATATAGGGCAACAGATATTCTCATTCTACGTAAGTATCTGATTCACCTGCAGGTAACACTGATATAAACAGAAGGGAGAGATGGATCTTATGCTCCTGACACCTCAGTAATATTTGAGAGATCCAAAAGGTGTTTCCCGTGGTGGGGCCAGACAGGGCAGGGAACATATGTCACCTACACAAAGTGTAAGGGGGTATGATAATTGTACTGTATGGACTTATCTAGGCCCTTACCTACTATCCTGATTTTTGCTCCAGTCCCATTTCATGCTGGGGGGAGGTGTGGAAATAGTAAAGGGGGGTCCTGAGATGGAAGCCTCTTGTGTCTGAGGGGAGCGGTCTCTATAATGCTCCGACCTGATCTATTATCGTATGTGTATGTGATAACTAAACATATAATTTACTAATGCAATATTCTGGCATATACAGTGTTTCCAGCCCTATGTCTCTGTGTTGGATTCATTAATTATTTAAATTAATATATTTTTTTAGGCAGAAAGGAGGAGTCACATGTAAAATAAAGAATATTATATAGGAGAAATGTAATCTTAGCTCTATTGGTCCATGGTCACTGTTATATCCAGTAATAATGATGTGAATATACTATTTATCTCCATATTCTCCTCTTCTCTACAGTCTATTCTACCTCCTCCTGATACTTTACATAATCTCCCATCTCCAGGGTAATAGCTCCAATTGTATCTGCATTATTCTCATGTGATCTGTGTGTGGATGTGGCTGTATTGTGTAAGATGTGTAACTGTGCAGCACTGCAAGGAATGTTACAGATAATGCTGATGCTGATAGTGTTACATGGTGATGATTGTTATTTATCACTAACAGAGATATTGTAACATGTAAACTAGACATAGACAACCTGTGGCTCTCTGTGGGTAATACATCATGTGTATTGCCCATGACTTTGTCACAATTCTTTCAGTTTCCATTCACTGCACATTTACCTTTCTTTACTTTCTGTCTGTCACATGATTCCCTCTTCCTCTGCACTTCCTGGTTCACTCCTTGCTGCAGGCTTACCTCTCAAGTGCTGCTGATTGCCTTGCTTGATTCCTCTCCACCTGGCATATTTAAGGCTCTCTCAGACAGCACTCTTGTGTCAGAGCAACAGCTATCCTGCCTGCTCTTAGTACCCCGAGTTTGCTCATGTCCTCTGGCTCCCTGGTTCCTGCTTATGTTTCACTGCCTGGCTCCTGGTTCCCTCTGAGTCCGTTTCCTGTATCTCTGGCTCTAGCCAGCTCCAGCCTTGTCATCATCCCATCCTCTGTAGCAGTACCTCCACTACCTGCAACTACTACCCCTGCTGTCCTTGGATCTCGCCTAACCATCCCAGTCTCTGTGCGCTTGCCCAGAGGGCTGCAACCTGCCCCTTCCAGCAGCCAAGTCCATCCCCACATCAGGGGCTCTGGTAAATACCTGGCTTGGGATTAGACTCTGCACCTCTGGTTCGGTGTTGTCCATTTCTGGACCGGCGCTGAGCTCGGTGTGTGGCAGCCTTTAGTGTTGCAATATACTGGGAGATGTAGTTTTAACCCAAAATGCCAAAGGTTGTCAATGTCTTATCTAGACTAGTTCCAAATACATTGACTTTCTACATTATTATGCCACAGTATTTCCCTTTCCTATAGCTATATTTCTCTTTTTCTAATTTTTTTTGTTTTTTTAATGTCCTATTGTCTCATTTTTTATAATTACGTTTTATTTTAAGAAAATGGAAAAACATTAAACATCATTCAGCCTCCAGAAGTTGAG
>WWET01005228.1:50259-60835 GCA_011038615.1 Limnodynastes dumerilii
TTAAAGTCTACAGTATGGGCTAGCTTAGCTGCATAAGTCCGTGCTGACCATTCGTACGTGTGCGGATGATAGCCGTTACGTGGGAGAAAGTTAAGGTAGGGTTTCATTCGCGGAAGTTGGTCAAATTACGTACATTCAAGAGGTGTGCCTAGCGGTGTGTGTAGAAGGTACGTACAAGGTAAATACGCTACGCGAGTAAACAGATTGCAAGCGGAGTTCTGCATCTACCCCAATATCTATATGTATTCTTCACTGGTGAAAACTGAGCTTTCATCCCAATGGAGCCATAAGGGATAAAAGAAACAAGGGTCAGTGATGGTTAAGTAAATGATAAATAAGAGACTGCTAAGTCTAAAATCAAACTTTACTAACAACACATAGCCTTATTACACAGTGACAGACAAATGGGAAAAAAAATGAAACAAGTGAGCAGACTGAGGGAGGAATGAATCCCCTACCAAGAGTGAGACAGTGTCCAGGAACACTGCATACGGATGTCCAGGCAGTAGATGGAAAATTTCCCAGGGCAAAAGTTCCACGTCGGTGGGGAGACAGTCCACAAACAGCTGCTTTGCTGTTAGGAGCAGCTGCAAAGTTTGATTTTAGACTTCGCAGTCTCTTATTTATCCAATGCAGCAAAAAAGTTCCCTTGCGCTCAGCAAAAGTGGTCGTCACCTAATGGGGTATCATTTTCTGAATATCATCAAATATAAGAATACATATTTTAGAACATTAAATAATAAAAAGAAAGATATATCCATTAAACATATATATCTGACCATTAGAAGCTAATGCCAAACCTTAAGTTGGCAATAAATTTATATTAAAACAAATACGGTCATGTCTCTTATTCAATATTTTTGCATATATTTCTCACTACTTAAAAATAAAACTATTGAACCACATTATTAATATGCATGTGTGATATTAAAAATACAAAGAGGATTAATAAATACAGAAAAGATGAATGAAGCAATCAAATATTTGTCCCAACAAATCTAGATATCCCTATGATGATAACTAAAAGTTAACGATTCCCTCCTGACGCAGCGATCAGCTGATCGCGTAACGTGTAGAGCATTCTTCAGACATTACAGCACTGACACTAATAGGTGAAGCACAGTGATTACGGGACATGCCGGCATACCATCTTTCTGTTTTCGCCATCCCACCGTGGAGTGACACAGGGCTTTGTTGCAAGCCATAAGGAATCAACTTCAATCTGTTTTTAATATTGTGGATTATACCAATAAATTAATTAAACTTTATTGATAAGTGATAAGCTTTTTACCAGAGGAGCCTACTAGCTCCCTCATCTGGTGAGTATAGATCCACCCGAGCCAAACAGACGCTTGAGACCCTGGGTATTGCACTATGTACCTTTTTCTCTTTTAGGTATTCTCACATCGCGGAGGTCTGTGCCTGATATTTCTCCTATGGTCTCTTATTTATTATTTACTTAACCATCACTGACCCTTGTTTCTTTTATCCCTTATGGCACCATCGGGATGAAAGCTAAGTTATCACCAGTGAAGAATACATACAAACATTGGGGTAGATCCAGAACAACGTTTGCCGTACGTGTATTCGCATAGTGTATTTTCGTGTGCATAAATTCGCTACGCTCCCCTCGGCACACCCCTTGCACGGACGTATTTTGTGAAAATACGCTACCCAAACCCTACCTTAACTTTTTCAAACGTACCCGCATACTGACTACGCGAATGTACGCAGCTTAGCACGCCCATACTGTACACTTAAAATACCACCCCCCGCCTACTTCACGTAAATCTCACGTATTGTTGACACACGTAAAATTGGCACGCCCACACGTAAGTATTTACGTTATCCATACGTGAATTTCTCTTACGTTCAGAAATACGCTACGTCAATATGCGTATTTTCCCTTGTGCGCATGCGCAGTGCGTACGTTTCTGCGAATTTACGTCTCCGCCACGCGTAAATTCGCAGAAATACGTAGTTCTGGATCTGCCCCATTGTGGTTTACAATTCACCTGTATGCCGCTTGTTTTTTATGGACTTGTTTTTTATGGACTAATCTATTGATTTGGACATTATTTATTTATTTATTTTAGTGTGCACCACCAGCGCTTTTGAATATACACAATATTTTTTTCTTTGTGTTAATTAGAGTTTTGGACACTCTAGGTATTTTATGGCAGCAGGTTTCTAGCACTGTTAGGATTTCCTATCCCAATATTTCAAGCAAGCTAGTATGCTTGACCATGTTGTCATTAACTCAGAAAAGTAACAATTCCAAAAGTAACCACTAGGTGGCGAATGAAGCTTAAAAAAATTACTCAACCTACTTTTGAACTATACTACATACTATACTATATGGCTACTACTTTAACTCTCCCTGTATACTGTACATTCTCCATACCTCTCTATCTATAATCTATGCCCTACATTTCTATCCCTCCCAAGTGAGAAAATGCAGGGAGCTTCTATATAGCTCCATACAATATAACACACATGCTGTACACAGTTTTAATACCACTAATAGTGAATCTGAGAGATTTGGAAGTGGGATATATACAGTATGTCTATGTGTTTATTCAGTTGTAATGCTTTTACTGGCATTCTTGGACTAAGTACTCCTCTATCTGGATTATATCATAATTTAGGAGCATGTAGTTTGGAAACCAAACATTTTAAAGTTGCCTGTATTTTCTTCAGTGTCACATTACAAGCTTGAACAGCCACATATTTGTTTTTTGGTCCCCCCCCCACCCCATTCTCAAAGCCTCATATATTTATTTATTTTATAAGTAGGCAATGAACGTGAGTATAGCGTAGGCAAAATACCTGGTTAGGTAGTTGAAGAGCTGACCAGGGGATTTCATGGCTGGCTAGAGGTTGGGAGACCAAGCATGATTGTTTTAATGGGGTAGATCCAGAACTATGTTTGCCGTACATTTATTTGCGTAGCATATTTTCGTGCGCGGAAATTCGTTACACTCCCCTCGGCACACCCCTTGAACGTACGTATTTTGTCCAGATACACTTTCCAAACCTTACCTTAACTTTTTCCAACGTAACCGCAGTCATACGCACACGTACATATGGGCTAGACGAATTTACGCAGCTAAGCACGCCCATACTGTACACTTTAAATACAACCCCCCACCTACTCTACTGTACACTTTAAATACAACCCCCCGCCTACTTCACGTATTTCATTTTGGACGCACGTAGAATTGGCACGCCCACACGTAAGTATTTACGTGACACATACGTGAATGGCCCATACGTTCACAATTACGCTACGCTATTGAGCGTATTTTCTATGGTGCGCATGCGCAGTACTTACAAATACGCGATTTTACGTCTTCGCCACGCATAAATTCGCTCCGAAGCGTTGTTCTGGATCAGGCCCAATGTTTTTATACTGTGTGTAAGAAAAACAGATCTCAAATAAAAAAATCTCTGCAATATTCAGCATTTTACAAACCTTGAAAATGAGCAGGTAAGTTTAACCCTTTCTTTATTTTTTCATTTTGCCAATTGGAATACCCATTGGTGTTCCTTGTTCACATGAACAAGGAACACCATTGGTGATTCCGGTGAGCAAAATATATATTCAAATTATATTTAATGTTTAAATAATAAAATAATTTATTATGAAAAAAAAAAAAAATCACATTTCATATAGATTTTCCAGCGGTCTCCCCATTCATGCCCGCCCTTTCCTCCTGCTAATAACAGCTATTAGTGGGAGGAAAGGAGGGGTATATGGGGAGACCGCTGGAAGTACTTATCCCTAACACCATCTTCAGATGGAATTTTTTAACCTATTGGCGCAGATTGTTCAATACAACGATCAGCCGTCCCGCATTCATCAGAGCGGGTCGACGATCGGAGGTGATGTAACAGTGCTAGCTTCGTAGCCAGGAGTGATTTCTCCCCGATGGCATAGTTTATCTCAGCGGGCTGGAACTTTCGAGAAAAGAAGGCACACAGATGAGTCTAGCAAAGTAACAAAAAAACACAGGCCGCACTTCTAATTAAATATATGAAATGTGTGCAAGTGTATATATAAATGTAGTGGTGCAGCCATGGACCAAAATGAACACTGTGCAACTACAAGGAACAAACATGCATTATATAACACTATGTCAGCACATAGGCCATGATGATGGGCAGGTAATATATATAGCTATATTGTGAACTAAACCTCCTTTTTATGTATGTGCTGACATATAGTGTTATATGACGCATGTATGGAGTGCCGGACCTCTCTTTTGTTCCTTGTAGTTACACGGATGAGTCTGCTCATCAGAGAACTGCTGCAATAATATGGTCCTAACTCCCTCAGAAGAATTGTCCACCTCTACTAGGAACGGCAGAGAAAGATCGGGTTGACAAAGGATAGGAGCCATGGAGAAAGGCCGAGGTACTTTCAGAAGGCCGCTTGGAGGGGTTGGCCCCCTTTTTGGTCAAAGAAGTAATGGGTGCCATGATAATTGAATAACCCCAGACAAACCTTTGGTAGAAGTTGACAAATCCCATAAAAGTTGAACTCCTTTGATGGTAGTAGTCTGGGGCCAGTCTAGGATTGCTTGGACCCTAGTGGGATCCATACGGAGTTCAGAACCTCACAGGATAAAACCAAGGAACGCAACATCTCTGGTCTCAAAAATGCACTTCTCCAGTTTCCAGTATAGGTGATGTTGACGAAGGCGAGACAGAACCTCCCTAACTTGGGCACGATGTTCCTCCAGAGTTCGAGAGAAGATGAGTATGTCATCTAAGTATACCATGACTGACAGATTAAGGAGATCTCTGAAAATTTTATTCACAATGCTTTAGAACATAGCTGGGGCGTTGCGGAGTCCAAAGGGCATTACAAGATACTCGTAGTGCCCATCTCGGGTGTTGAACACGGTCTTCCTTTCATTCCCAGAATGGTTCCTGATGAGATTGTATGCCCCTCGAAGATCTAACTTAGTGAATATTTGAGTGCCTCGAATCCTGTCAAACATTTCCGAGATGAGGGGTAATGGATACCAATTTTTAATAGTAATATTATTGAGACCTTGGTAATCTATACAAGGGCGTAGACCTCCATCTTTCTTTTTAATGAAGAAGAATCCAGCACCGACTGGAAAAGTAGAAGGGTGTATGAAACCACGTTGAAGGTTCTCGGAAATGTAAGCAGTCATGGCTTTGGTCTCTGGAATAGAAAGAGGATAGGTCCAACCATGAAGAGGAGTGGAACCAGGAATCAAGTCAATCGAACAGTCCCATGGGTGATGAAGAGGTAACTTGTTGGCAGCTTTTGGACAGAAGACGTCAGCGAAGTCTTGATACATACTAGGAAGGTTAATGTCCTCAGAGTGCTTCACTTGCCTCAATACACTCAGCTGTGTATTTGAGACGTGACGCAATCTACATGAGGGTTGCGAGCTTGGAGTAAACCAAGATTGAGGGGGGAAGTAGCTTCAGCAAACACCAGCAGTTGAATGGATTCTGAATGAAGAGCCCCGACATGGAGTGTGAGCAGAAGGGTCTGGTGAGTTACAGATCCCTGAGGAATAAGGCTGCCATCAACCACGGTGAGATAAGTAGGGGCAGAAAAAGGTTCAATAGGAATTTGGAGTTCCTCTACTACTCGAGCGGTGATAACGTTCTCGGCAGCCCCAGAGTCCAAGAGAGCAAAGAATTCAGAACGTTGACCCCTCACAATTACAAAAAAAGGAAATTAGGCAGTACCAATGGTTTAAGGAGCGAATGGGTACTTCTGGGTTGACCTCCTCGGAATCAATCAGGAGCGGACGTTTCCTGGATGCTTGGAGTACTGCAAACGTGTATGTCCAGTGTCACAAACTCGGACCACCTACGTCAGAATCCCTGACTTGGAAACCCAAATTTACAATTACCTGGGGGCCTAGCAAATTAAATCCACATTAATCTTCTAGCACCACCCACCTCTATTAGGAGAAATCTCTATATTTATCCCAAATAGTCAAGCCGCCACCACGCGCTTTTAAAGGTTAACGCAAACCTATCACCAAAGTTATAACACACTGAATGGAAACTATCACCCTGTGAACTTATTCCTATAAATCACCCTGGATTAATAACATCGGTTATTGAAATGTTCACCTCGTGAGCTATCCCCTTATCTTACAGTAGCCAAAGCAGTCAAGTTCTCTTCAGAGAGTAGGGCTTTCAGAGCAAATATGAATAAGGCAGAAATAACGGAAATATTTATTCTACAAAAAGGTACAATGCTTATTTAACAATAAAAGGTTACAGGATTAGACAGAATAAAAAGTCATACAAGCAATTTAAAATAAAAAGGACTAAAACAGAAATAATAATCACCTGTTGAAATTACTTCTTTGCTAGGGGCTTAGCAGAACAATGGATAATTCCCCAGACTGGCAAGCTGGACCCCTCATGGAACCACCCTCAGCCATGGGCTGATTCCATATTTAAAGGTACCTTATCAGTCTATCTCTCCTCCCCCTGGCAAGGAGAGATGATTGGTTAGCAGGCTGTGACCTCAGTATGGGGCTGGTCTGAGCTTCTGGAACCTGCCCTTCTGATTTTGATAGCTAAACGATGAAACCATATTTCTGCCTATCAGTGGTTGTACCACTGATACCAGTATGATATTCACATCCCCGACTATATGATGGACGTTTAGATACCAAACACTACCTAGTTAGGATACACACATGTTGTGTGGCTTATTAAGGCCCCTTCCAAACATGCCACAGACTCCAAAATTCTAGGTATTGCCAACCGGAGCAAGTGTCATATTCCTCTACAGCTTGGTTTTCCACAAATATGAGAAAGTATAAATTTCCCCAAAATATGAACACTGCTTTGATCTTAGAGTCAGGTAGTGGCCAATTCTCTGCATGTCTTCAAGAGACCTCTGTAGTGACAGGCCCCCTGTTGATTTGCAGCCGAATAGGTTCTTTGAAGTTCCCCTCACGTGTGAATTCTATCTAACCACCTTCCTTTCCTGTGACCAGAATCTAAACATTTGCCATTTAGTCAGACCCCTTGAGGTGACAAATGCCATTCATTAAATGTGTATGTTCTTACCAATAAGTAATAGAGAAATATTGTACATTTCATATAGGAATCATACCTGTTCCTGACACCCAGGTTCACAACAATAAAAACAAAGGTCCCCTTAATTCTGTGCTGTCTCTCCTGAGAAGTAAGGCAAGATCTGCCGAGCTGCATGGGTACCTTGGTTGGAAGAATGGGATACCTGAGACGAGGAGGAACAGTCATTCTCGGGTTGGTTGTTCTCAATCCGTTGGATTGGCACTCCTGTTGCCGAATGTCTTCGTATACAGGTGGAGATGAGGGAGTCAAGTATCGTGGACATGATACATGACAATAACCCTCCTTATTCAATCAGAGACCTTCCTGGTAGACCAACATAAAGGCCTCTTCATTCCATGTAAGTTTGGAAGACAGGGTATGAAACAGCATGGTGTAATCCCTCTGACGAAGGCGGAGAATATCCGAAGCAGCGGAAGCTGTGCATCCTGGTTTATCGAAGATGGTCTGAAAGGTTTTTAAAAAGTCAACCAGAGAAGATATGATTGGACTAGATGTCTCCAACAGTGGTGAAACTCATGCCAGGGCTTTGCGAGACAGGAGGGAAATGATATGACGATTTTTGCCCTCTTCGAGGGGAAGTTATCCGGTTGAAGCTCGAAGAGTAATTTGCACTGGTTTAGGAAACCACGGCAATGGGCAGGATTTCCATCAAACTTGGCCAGAGTGGACAGAGGAATATGGGTTCCACTGGAAGTCGAAGCTGATGACTGACCATGGGCCATCATAATCTGTTGGAAAGCTCCTATCTGATTAGTAATTTGTTGTAAACAGGACACAACTTGAGACATGGCAGTTTCCTGCATCTGGGCTCTCTCTAAGATGTTATAATCAGGCGATGCCCCCTGGAGATCTTGCTTGGACTGGTTCATAGGGCCAAAACAAACTATCACGGCCTTGGAAGAGTCTGGATCAGTCACGGGTTGGAGGGGTGGTGGACACGGAGTGTCGTAGAGGAAACTGGGAGGTCTCAGATAGTGTTTGTGCATAAGAGCTCGTGCTGGTCAGGACAGCTTTCCGGGACTGTAGAGTGGAACTGGATGCGATGCTTCAGCAGGCAGAACTGGAGAGAATAAGTGGCCGGACCAGGCTAGAACCCACGGACTGGGTTGGGATGGCCTGAATATAGCAGGTTGAGCTGGGCTGGATATCATGTAGAAAGCTGGACTAGATACAGCTGAACTGGATACAGCTGGACTGGATTCAGCTTGATAGGAATCAGCTGGACTGGATACAACTGGCCTGGAGTGGGGTAGCAGGCTGGACTGGAATAGGAACAGCAGGCCGAATGACTCCACAAGAAACCAGGCACCTTTGTGACAAAGTTGTTCTGGCACTGATGGATCAGTGCACAGGATTTAAATAGGCCGCCCTGGTTCTGGATTGGGTAGCCAGGTCATGTGCTACCCCTGAGTAAACTCCCATTGGTAGTAGTAGTTCATGTTTGCTGGAGCAAGATGTCAGTGCCCATGCACCGGAGATCAGCGGTGCTTGGCGCTATAAGAAACACGTGGTGAGCAGCAAAAGCCATGGAAACAAAAAGTGAGGTAAAGATAGAGGGTATACAGTGGACGGGAGACTGCCACTACAGAGAATGACAGCCCCGACGAGTAGGTGAAAGGAGCCGACAGGAGAACGCAGCTGACAGATGGCACTTCAAAGGGTAAGTACAGTGGCTTCTGCCGCGTAGCGTGACACATAGTACAGAAAGGACAGACAGTGATGGTTAGCATATATATCTGACCAAAAAATATATAGTGTATGGCGCTTGTAAAATAAACTAGTGGAATAAAGTGCAATAAGGAAAATCAAACTCTCTGTCTAGTATTAAAATATAATAGCAAGGGATAAAACACTAGGAAATTAAGAGATATGGAGTCTCAGAAAAATTCAGTAATTAAAATTCAAGGAACAAAAAGAAAATATCCAGTAGGAGTTAAAAGTGAACAGTAGATGGCGCACAAATATCAATAATCTGTAGGAGTATTCTCTGTAGGTCAGGAAACAATGATTTTAATTGTCAAAAGGGGTAAATCCAAATTGCATACAGTCATATAACTACAATTAAAACTGCAACTAATCTTAAGCATAGACCTAAATCTCAGAGTCAATTCATAAATAAATATTCTTATAGTAATTCAATTTAATTTTGGTCCCCTCTATATTTCAAGAGAAGTTTTTTAGAGAATATGAAATTTGTTTTATTCTAATCTGCTGATTTGTATTTTATATCTGATTACTTAGTATGATCTATGGTTACATGCTCATATTTATATTCTAGGAATTAGGTAGTTTCACCCAGTTTTATCTCCTTTCTGCCGATCCATTATTATTTTAGTGATTGGGTCAGATATTGTTTTTATGTATTGCTTATTTTTAGAGTCCACACTATTTATTTATTTATTGAACCATGAATTGCTTACGATAAGAATATTTATTTATTTATTTGTTTATTTATTTGTTTATTAATTGCCTCTGAGATTTAGGTCTATGCTAAAGATTAGTTGCAGTTTTAATTGTAGGTATATGACTGTATGCAATTTGGTATTTTATAGCTAGGATTTGCCACTTTTGACAATTAAAATAATTGATTCCTGACCTACAGAGAATACTCAAACAGATTATTGATATTTGTGTGCCATCTACTGTTCACTTTTAACTCCTACTGGATATTTATTTATTTTTTCCTTGAATTTT
This sequence comes from Limnodynastes dumerilii, assembly GCA_011038615.1. Taxonomy (NCBI): domain Eukaryota; kingdom Metazoa; phylum Chordata; class Amphibia; order Anura; family Limnodynastidae; genus Limnodynastes; species Limnodynastes dumerilii. The sequence goes on from WWET01005228.1 coordinate 60,067, forward strand.
AATTACTGAATTTTTAGGAGACTCCATATCTCTTCATATTCTAGTGTTTTATACCTTGCTATTATATTTTAATACTAGTCTAAAGCCCGTCATAAAGACAAAAAAATGGAGTTCTCCCGGTATTGGTTGTAACATTTTGAGGGGAGCAGTTCTCCTCCCGACTTCTACACGTGTGCATTATTGTCCCAACAGTTTGGATGCTACTGTGCATGTGTATAACAGTGAGGAGCAGAATGTTTTTTATATATATATAGATAGCTGACTGTGATGGATGCTATTATTGATCATAGGCATAGCGTGTGTAGTGGGGGTGAAGTTATTGTTAACAGGTGACTGTGGTGGGGTTGTTATTATTGATGATAGGTGACTGGTGGGGTGTAGTTCTTGATAACAGGTGATGGTGTTAGGGGTGTTATTATTGATTACAGGTAGCTGTGTTGGGGGGTGTTATTATTGATGACATGTGACTGTGTGTGTGTTTGTGTGTGTGGGGGGTTATTATTGATTACAGGTGACTGTGTGTAGTGGTGGTGTTATTATTGATGACAGGTGACTGTGTTGAGGGGTGTTATTATTGATAACAGGTGACTCTGTTTGGGTGTATTATTATTGATAACAGGTGACTCTGTTTGGGGGTATTATTATTGATAACAGGTGACTCTGTTTGGGGGTATTATTATTGATAACAGGTGACTCTGTTTGGGGGGTGTTATTATTGATGACAGGTGACTGTGTTTGGGGTGTTATTATTGATGACAGGTGACTGTGT
>WWET01005229.1:19006-36209 GCA_011038615.1 Limnodynastes dumerilii
GAACTCCAATAATTTATAAATAAATGCAAAATACTCAGTTGCCAGCCCGTTGCAGAATAGCCAAATACATACTGATACAAAAAGAGCGGTACTCAGCGATATTATGGTAAAATACTAGGAGTCCAGGGGCCAGATTTACTAAGGGGCGCTTAAAATCGCCTCTGCAAAACGCCTGACATCGCCTGTGTTGAGTGGAGAGTTTGAGAATTAAAGCATTGGATTCTCTATTAAACGCGTTTGGCTGGAGATTAGTAAACACAGGCGATGTCTGCCGATTGTTTACCGGCGATTTAAAGCGCTGGTGTTGTCCACCGAAGATGGTGGAGACTTTTTTCACTCTAATGTTAAGTATAGGGGATTTTTTTTTTCATTCATAATCGCTGGTGTTTGGCTTGAACACGTGAGACTTCACACACAGGACACTATTTAAATTCTGAATACTTCATGATTAGGTCAGACATTTTTTGAATGGTTGCATATCAAATTTTCTGGTGTGTGTTTGTATATGGGTGCAATAAATAAACAACTGATGTATATCAATGTATTTTGATGTCTTTTAGTGGATTTTTTCCTGCATTTTGCATATTTTTTTTTTAATCATTGTTAAGTGTGATCATTACAGCAGCGGTGTCTGTATTTATTGCAATATGTGTGAATGTGGATGCTCAGGTGATGGAGTTCTAATGCTGATGCAAGGTGTAACACGTGAATGTATGGGCTTGTGTGATCTCTGGGTGTGTTTTGATTTTAAATTGGTTCATTTATCTGGGATACTGTATCTGTAACTCAATAGCTGCTCTAGCTGTGTTATTCAATGCACAATAAATAATTCAAGGTCAAGAAGGCAGCGCTTTTGTAAAACTATAAACGATAGATAAATATGGAGGATTAATAACAGCGGCATACAGTAAAAAATAAATAGTTAAAAGGATTAAGGTAAAAAGTTCAATCCATGTGAGAAAAGTATTTAAAAACCCCAAAGAGAGTTCCAAAAAATTGTTCCATTTGTAGAACCAAATTTTGTCCTCAAAAATACTTATTTAGACAGTCCTTCCACCACCTCTCAGGAATTAGGCCATTAATCCAAGGAGTATATGTGGGAAAAGAAATATATGTGAATTCCCAGATAAAAACTATTAGGATATCCACTGGACTATGAAAATATCAATAAAATCCAGATATAGAGATAAAATGACTTTTACTGGTAAATTGTTAAAATTTCACATATAAATACATAAATATATAAACAATAAATAAAGGAGGGGATTCTCCTACCAAGGGAGAGACAAATGTCCGGAGCCTGACTGGAAAAAAGGACGTCCACACACAGCCAAAGATGTAAATACTGTATTTGTGTTATTCAATGGATCTACCTGACTATGGAATATTTGTATGAATATGCATGTGCTCTGTTTATGCTATTGTATGCATATCCATGTCTATGTAGACATATGTGCAGTCTTATACATACTGTAACACACCTACTGTCTCTGTGCCCATCATGGTTATTTTTACCTTTCCTTGATGTTGCCTTTATTAAAGCTAAACTGCCCATTATATATCCACTATGCATATGCAGCACACAAAAACAAATCTAAACAAGCAGCTGAAATACATTTACACCTTACTTTTATACCCTGACACATGATTACATGACCATTTGCAAGCAATTTTAGCAATCTCTCCACTGACCCCCCTGAGAATTATCTCGGGAGACTTTAAGCCCAAACACCAGCGATTTTGAAAGCCTCCCCTTAGTAAATCCAGAGATTTGTATGTTCCTCATGCGAAAAATCGCCAGAGAGATTTAAACACCGGCGATTTAAGTCTCCACTCATCTCCGGAGACTTTGTGGAGATTTTGCTTTAGTAAAACAGAGACTTGAAAATCGCTGGTAAAGTACAGCAAACACCGACGATTTTACTCAATTCAACCTTAGTAAATGAGGCCCCAGGGCTTCTAATTCTTTCAGTTTTAATAAAAGTTTTGCCATTAAAACTTAAAGGTTAGAAGTCCTGGGGCTAGATTTACTAAAGTCGATTTTAAATCGCTACTCTAAATCGCTCAGCATCGCCGTAGTTATTTAGCGATTTGATGCAGTCAAATCTCTAAATTTACTAACAGGCGATTTAGAGTAGCGATTTGTAAACTCCCACGATGTGTAGCAATTAAACTCCAACGAGTTTATGTTAAACTCGCTGGAGTTTGAATCGCTGGAGTTTAAATCGCTGGAGTTCCTGGCCCTGGTAAAAAAAACATGTGATACAGTGCATGATTTGGCTTACTGTACTTTAAGCATCAGCATGCCAAGGGTTAATAGAATGCTGTCGCCAGCATCTTCTGTCCGATACACTGGAAAAAAACAAAACACCTCATGCACATAATAAAATACATATGTCCCCTCCGTCCCTATTAATATGAGTACATGCCTACTTAGCTCTCTAAATATATAAGCCTCTGTCCCTCATGTCTCAAAATTATTAAACACATGTCCTTCCTTCTATCCTAATATAAAAACACATGTCCGTCCTTCTATCCTTATATAAAAACACATGCCTGTCTTGCTAGAATACTAGTGAAACATCTGGCCCCCTTATGTGGTTTATATGTCCCCCTTAATCTAATTATTAAACATGCCTGTATGTTGTGTGTTGTTTAAAAAATGATGCATATAGATATTATGAAAAAACATCATAAACAGATCAATTACAGTTTATATTAAATATACATGCTACTCACAGTTTGCTGTCCTCTATGTTGACGGGCGCAGATCAGCTGGACTGCTGGATTGCTGGATGGCTGGACGGCTGTGACGCGCTCCTCTTCTTTCAGTGTGTTCCCGGCGAATGACATATGTCATGCCAGGGGCCACATTTATAACCTCTGGCACGGCATGTAAATGTACATTGTAAATCGACTATAGTAAATCTGGATCGCTGGTAAAAGACAACTAACTCCAGCGATTTTAACTAAATCGACCTTAGTAAATCTTGCCTCTGAACTCTTAGTACTTTACTCTAATAACTCCAAGTACAACTATTTTTTGAGTGTGTTTGTATATGTACCGGTGTGTGTGTGTATAAATATATATATATATGTGTGTGTGTATTAGATGTAGCATAAGTTGTAGCCATGCAATTTTCAGTTAGATGTGATAATTCTCTATCAAAAGAAGAGCATATAACTTGCTAATTAAATAAAATGGTAAAGTGGTATATAATGTCCAAATCTTGGGATTGCGGCTTTGGAGCAACCGAGCAGAGTTAGCCCATATAAATGGTGAGTTTGGAACAGTGTAGACCACTTTACCGTTTAATTTAATTACCGATAATAATATACTCATCTTCGTCTAGGAATACTCCTTAAAAATGCTATGAGCAGTATTTTTGCTCTGGAAAATAAACAAGTAGCGCGACAACTGCCCAGTACATATTAGGAAGAGACAAACGGGGCAGGGGGTGTGTTACTGTATGGGCAGTGTGATGTTATGGGCAGTGTGTGTATGATTGTATGGGCATTGTGATGTTATGGGCAGGTGGTGTGTGTTACTGTATGGGCAGTGTAATGTTATGGGCAGTGTGTGTGTGTGTGTTACTGTATGGGCAATGTGTGTGTGATTGTATGTATGGGCAGTGTGATTGTATGGACAGTGTGTGTGTGTGTGTGTGTGTATAATTCTATGCTATAAGAAAGTAGTGGCAGTGTATGTGATTTTAAGCCATAATAAAGTGTTAGCATTGTGGTGGTATAGGCATTGTGTGTGTGATTGTATGGACATTAAAAAAGTATGGGCAGTGTGTGTGTGATTGTATTTACATGAAAAAGTATGGGCAGTGTATTTGTGTGTGTGTGTGTGACTGTATGGGCATTAGAAAGTATGGGCAGGGGGTGTGTGTTACTGTATGGGCAGTGTGTGTGTATGATTGTATGGGCATTGTGATGTTATAGGCAGTGTGTGTGTGTTACTGTATGGGCAGTGTGTGTAGTAAATTTTTAAATGTTCATTTTCAGGTGATAATGAGCGTTTTAGTATTAAAACACCCATTATCACCTGGAAATTAAGTTAGTAAATAGAGCTCATAATGTCCAAATCTTGGGATTGAGGCTTTGGAGCAACTGATCATAGTTAGCCCATATAAATGGTGAGTTTGGAACAGTATAGACCACTTTACCATTTAATTTAATTACTGATAATAATATACTCATCTTCGTCTAGGAATACTCCTTAAAAATACTATGAGCAGTATTTTTACTCTGGAAAATAAACATGTAGCGCCCACTGCCCAGTACATATTAGGAAGAGACAAATGGAAGAAGCTGTGGAGCGGAGCGCATATGAAGAAGCTGAGGAGCGGAGCGCATAGAAAGAAGCTGAGGAGCGGAGCGCATATGAAGAAGCTGAGGAGCGGAGCGCATATGAAGAAGCTGAGGAGAGGAGCGCATAGGAAGAAGATGGAGAAAAGAAGAAAAGAAAGGAACTAAATGAAAAGTAAGAAAGAACAGAGAGGGAGTCAGTGTGTGTGTGATTGTATGGACTTGAAAAAGTATGGGCAGTGTGTGTGTATGTGTGTGTGTGTGTGACTGTATGGGCATTGTGATGTTTTGGGCAGTGTGTGTAGATGGGGAGAGCGTGTGTGTTACTGTATAGGCAGTGTAATGTTATGGGCAGTGTGTGTGTGTGATTGTATGGGCAGTGTGTGTGTGTGTGTGTATTATTCTATGCTATAAGAAAGTAGGGGCAGTGTATGTGATTTTAAGCCATGGGTTTCTGTATGGGCAGTGTGATGTTATGGGTAGTGTGTGTGTGTGATTGTATGGACAGTGTGTGTATGTATAATTCTATGCTATAAGAAAGTAGGGGCAGTTTATGTGATTTTAAGCTATAATAAAGTATTAGCATTGTGATGGTATAGGCATTGTGTATGTGATTGTATGGACATGAAAAAGTATGGGCAGTGTGTGTGTGTGTGTGTGTGTGTGTGTGTGTGTGTGTGTGTGAGTGTATGGGCAGTGTGATGATATGGGTAGGGTGATGGTACGGGCAGTTTGTGTGTGTGTTTGTGTGTGTGACTGTATGGGCATTAGAAAGTATGGGCAGTGAGTGTGACTGTATGGGCAGTGTGATGTTATGGGCAGTGTGTGTGTGTGTGACTGTATGGGCATTAGAAAATATGGGCAGTGTGTGTGACATACAGTCACATACAGGGCAGTATGATGATATGGGTAGGGTGAGGGTATGGGCAGTGTGTGTGTGTGTGTGTGACTGTATGGGCATTAGAAAATATGGGCAGTGTGTGTGACATACAGTCACATACAGGGCAGTATGATGATATGGGTAGGGTGAGGGTATGGGCAGTGTGTGTGTGTGTGTGTGACTGTATGGGCATTAGAAAATATGGGCAGTGTGTGTGACATACAGTCACATACAGGGCAGTATGATGATATGGGTAGGGTGATGGTATGGGCAGTGTGTGTGTAGGCAGTGTGTGTGTGTGTGATTGCATGGCATAAGAAAGTATTAGCAGTGTGATGGTGTGGGCAGTGTGTGTGTGATTGCATGGCATTAGACAGTATTAGCAGTGTGATGGTGTGGGCAGTGTGTGTGATTGCATGGCATAAGAAAGTATTAGCAGTGTGATGGCAGTGGGTGAGTGACTGTATGGAAATGCGAAAGTATTGCCAGTGTGATGGTAATGGCAGTGTGATGGTAATGGCGGTTTAATTGTTAAAAATAGTATTAGCAGTGGGATAAATGGTATAGGCAGTGTAATGGTGCGGCAGTGTAATGGTATGGGCAGTGTAATGGTATGGGCAGTGTAATGGTATGGGCAGTGTAATGGTATGAGCAGTGTAATGGTATGGGCAGTGTAATGGTATGGGCAGTGTAATGGCGTGGGCAGCGCGATTGCTAGTATTGCAGCGTGATAGTGAGAATAGGATGGGCAGCAGTATAGGTAGCATGGGAAGTGGGATAGAAGGTCAGTGCCACTTAAATAATATGTTACATTGTGTGACCTAATTAGTATGTTAGATTGTGCGACTTAAAAATTTGTAACATTGTATGATTTCATTAACATTTATAATTGTGCTACTTAATATGTTACATTGAGGTATATCATTGGTCATGCATTCTCTGATATAACACCATAGTAATGACACTTAGGGTGATTTTAAAATCCTAAAGTGCTCCAGTTGTTTACTGACAACCACCCTTTAAGAACAGGTTATGGGCCACTGCTGTGGGCTTGCCCCCCAGGCTAAAATTTGCCAGCCAGCTCCTGGCACCAGGCTTCGGCCCTAGCCTCCACTTCCCACGGTGACAGCCCCCAGGTATTGATCCGACCTTTGGAAGCGATCTCCGCTGCAGCACCTGCTCATCCACTGCTACCAGAGTTGCGGAGACTTACCACCTATCTGAAGCTGGAACATCTGAGACTGCTGTACTGAGACCAAACAGACGGGACATACGGTGGGCCAGACTCCGAAGCGCCACTAGGTTATTGCGGAGAGTCATCATCTGTTCAGCCTGTCACCCAAGAACAGCTCCTCCCCCCGAGTTGCTTCTCCTCACAACGTCTGGCACCTGGCCCGCGGAACTTACCCCTGCCCGGCTGCAATCCTGCCTGCTCGCAATCATTTTCCTGTAGCAGACATTGGCACATAGATCCTGCTTCTGCGGGGACCCTGTGGCCGTCCTCCTGCCTCTCACTGCATCCTTTTTCAGCTTTCAGGTCCCTGCTGTTCCCCAAAACATCACAGGATCCCACGGGTTCCCAGAAGCTCCCCTTGGAAAGTGGATAGCAGTGAACTTTACTTTGTTTCTCTGCACAGTTTTAAAGCAGTGGGCTCAGGCACCATACCTACTCCTTTCCTTTTCATATCAAGGGGATGCTCACTGACACACATCTCTGTGGGACACGCGATCACCAGCTCTGTTTCTCTCACTTGCATCCGCGATGGAGGTGGTTGGGTGTTGAGACTCTGAAGAGAGGAGTCCCTTGCTTACCCTGGCATCCTGGGAGAGTGTGGAGGAAAGCACATCCTGCTATCTTCCTCTGGGGCCCTGCTGAAACACATAGAGTGACTGTCAGTGTGTCTTTAAGACTGTAAGTACCCTTCATGAAGATTGGAGCAGTTCTGTGAAAGGTCCATTTTACACTCCCTATTTCACCTTCACAAGATCCTTCTGTTGGACACTTTATTGGGCCAGCCTGTAATTGTACTTTTCCTGCAAATTACAAGTGACTGTTGCTGTATTTCTACTACTCTACTACCACCCGATGGTCACTCACGATACTGCTAGTTTCATCTTTTATTAGCTTGTGACACATACTATGCTGGAATAAACCTGTGGCTGATGTGTGGATCCCACTATATCTGAAGTTTTTGATAGACTCTATATACAATTCCTTTAACAATAGCTGGGGGTTTAGCTTTCTGATTCCCTAAGTTGCTAGATGTGATGTGACTGGCTCTTCCCTCCCTTAGGGTACACCATTTCTGCTATGATTGTGTGAATAACAGGCCTTAACAATTGACGTCTCACACATCTATTATTGAATACGGTTATCTTCGCTTTTCTGCCATTCCGGGGCCAGTGTCCATGCTGCCAAAAAGATCAAAACCCATTCCTCTCCAACCTCCAGTGAGGTTTCCGGTCCGCTCTTCTCCATCTTAGGGTAAAGCTACGTCTGCCCCCCCATTACCTGTAGTCATGTCACAATTGGAGTCTCCTCTTTCTCAATCCGCTCCTACACTGGACCTTGGAGTTAACCCTGACTCTGACACTCCCTTGACGGTCAAGTCCATGTACTATATGTTGACTGCTCTATGTACAGATATTACCAACAATCTCAAATCTACTCTACAAGATCTGCATACTAATATAACGGAGCTTGGAGACGGAACTGATCACCTGGAGAATAAGATGGGGGAATTAGTTCAATCTCATAACGGGTTACTCGACGACCATGAGTCCCTATAGAAGGAAATTGAGGCTCTTAGGCATAAAGTCAACGCCCTATAAGACAGAGCACACCAGAATAACATAAAGATACGGGGCATACCAGATACGGTACCTCCTAGTGACCTATCATGCTATGCAATGGCACTGTTCTGGAAATTGTTACCTTCTGCTACCGACAACGATCTGCTAATTGACTGTATTCATCGGCTCCCCAAATCCAACTTGGCTACCCCTTCACAACCAAGGGACACGCTCATGCGCATACTTTTCTTCCATGTCAAGGAAAATATTCTCCGGGCAGCTCGAAATTCCGAGGATACAGATCTGATAGGAGACTTGCAGCCCTTCCCAGATCTCTCCGCCGCGACACTCGCTAAACAAAGAAATCTACGACCAATCACCATAGCTTTCGGTGCGCAAGCAATCCAATATCGATGGGGGTTCCTGACTAAGCTCTTGGTCCGCCATTCTGGAGTTCTCCACTCAATTTCAACAGTTGAATCCGGCATTTCCCTACTTACCTCGTGGAACATTCCTATTCAGCCGGTCCCTTCCCGTCGACCTTCTCCGATCCAAGCTGAGTGGACCTGAGTAGGAGCTCCTAACAAATAAGAATTGGGTGAGACCTATACGTGTTGACTTTCTATGTCTTGTGTTTGGTAAATCTTGCGGGCCTACAGTGCCACACCTGAAACGTTCCCCGTTTCGGTTAATACTGTTTTTTTTGGTTTGTATTTTAGATCGGAGGTTAAGGTTGTTTGAGACTAAAAAGGTCTTAGTGCAATGTTTCCTAATTGTTGTTTCCAATGTTATTCTGTGTACACCAGGGTTAAGACATTTATGATTATATGCTTATCTTGTAACTAGATGTCTATTGACTACCTTATGTATTGTAAGGATGTTCAACTCATTTAGTTTACTTTGTGTATTTACAATTGTTGGAAAACTGTTTATCTATAATGGTTCCCTGGAGAAGGGATTTTCCAGACCGCCCCCCAACCTTTAGTTGCCACACGGTTCCTATGTGGCAACAACTCAAGCCCAATATACAGGGCTTTTTCTGTTTCCCCTTCCTTTGCCATCTCCCTTCTCTCCTCCCTAATAGTTTTTTTTAAGTTCACTGAGGAATTTATCCCCCACTCTATTGTGTATGCAGTGACTTCTATCACACCCTTTAGCATGATTAGATTGCACCTGATATTCCATAGGAAAAGAATCAGCGCTGAAGAACTATATATGTCTCACAATTGAATTCACAATCTCCAGCTGCTATAATGAGGGAGACCACCCCTACTAAACACCAAAAGCAAGAATAGAAAAAAGCGCTAGGAGATTATGAAATATAACAATTTATTCAATAGACTGAAATTCTTAAAAACCACTAATCATATAGAATGATTTGGCAAGGTAAAAATGCAAAAACAAGAACAATGAATGAATATTAGGCAGTATGCAATGTTGCAAGTCCTATATATTACTGGCAAAAGCACACATCAGTAGACAAGTGGAGAAAATAATGGGTCAGATGTAGTTGAGATCCCAATACTTGTAGGACACTTGTGCTTATTTATGGCATCATGCTGAAATAATTAGAGTCACAAAATAGGCAAAAAAGTTGCTAGTTTAGGCACCATATAGCAATCCAGATGGAAATAGGAAAAATATATTCAGCACAGTGTTATAGGTAATGCAAGATGTGGGTAAGCTGGCTGTGCCAGAAAATAATTACCACCTCCGTTTAGGTAACGATCTGGATCCCACTGCTGTTATTGTGTCCAGTAAGGTCAGTGTCTGGAGGCTGAGTACTTGGAGGCTGTGCCGCTGCAGTAGTCGTTCCGCTGTGCTTGTAGACCAAAAGTGCAGTGCATACACGTAATGTGTTTGGGAGCCGTGCCTCTATTGTAACAGCTGAGCGTGTAGTATCTCTCCTGGTAAGCTGTGTTTTAGCGGTGGTATGCTGCGTGCCAGCGCAGATGTGATCACCGTATCAATCGTGCTGGTGCCAAAGATTTCAAAGGATAGATGTGCCAATATTAGGTGTGTCAAAACGGAGCTGTGGCAAATAGCTCTTACGCGTTTCTCCTTCAAAAAGGTTTCTTCAGAGAGCAAGTGGCAAGTGCACCTGTCCTGGTTTCTTAAATGTTCGTTCCACAGGTGCTGCATAATTATCTCATTATCCTCCGTTGTTGTATATTACGTAAGAAGCAGAAAAAGATTGAAATAACGGTTTACAATAGTCTTACATTTATATTCATAATACAATTGTTGCAGAGATTGTTTTTAAAAACAGTATATTTAAATAAAGAATGTAACATTTTCAGTATTTTGATGTTTGGTCATTTCAGCAGTGTCTTAAATACATTTTTAACTCCTCATGAACCAGAGAGAACTATTGTTTTCCCTCTTTTAGGGGGTTCTTTTGCTTTTCAGAATAGTGATCTGATTTTTTTCATTCATATATGACTATCTATAGTTATTCACATGATTATTCATATAGAGAAAAAATATGTATATACACTGTAAATATATTCACGCAAATACATTATTTTGGCTCAACACCAATTATGCATTCTGTCTTGTTGTAAAAACATGGTTCGATCATAACGTATATTTTCAATAGCATTACTATCATAAACCATATTTCCAATTTAATCAAGCGTTCTTCAGTGCTGACTTTATCATAGTTTTTAGGAATAAAAAAAACAAAGTATATATGGCTGCGCTGCTAAGCTTAACGAAATAGTGTGGCTAAAATTTCATATTGCACTTATAATAATATAGAGCCCAGCAGCTGTTAAGAGGGAGAGGTGTTCCCACACAATTATATAAAAAAACAACAAGAAACAGCGCTCAGGATATAGTTATATATAAGAAAAATTGCATTTATTAAAAATAAATATTAAAATACAGTTGTAATGTATATGTTATTTCCCTTATAATCTGTTGGCTGTTGATCACACAGCCACAGACTTATAAAATAGTACACAATGCAAATGCCTCTGAATTATTAATAAATCAGCAGTAAATCATCCTCTCCTTCCATAAAGGTATAGAGGGAACTACTTAATTTTTCCTTGTGAAGTACAGAGTGTCCAAAAGTTCCTCTCCTTAGCCCAGGTAGCTCTAATTGGTGTTTGTGAGAAGCATTCAAGTTAAACCTCTTAGGGTTTCCTAGCTAATTGGGAAATAACAGTCCAGTCTAGTGGCCCCCCAGTCCTTCTTAGATGACCCAGACTAAGTCTGGTACCCTCCGATATTCAGGTAGATGACAATAGAATAGGAAGGGCTGGTGCCAACACGGACTAGATATGACAAGTATCAAGGTTACTAGAGGTAAATTCAACTGTTGAGGCTGATGCAGAGAGAGAACAATTGGCAATAATGCTGTGGGTTACCTCGGCGGTTATATGGACTCCTAACCGCAAATGTGTTCAGTGTGTAGCGGTCCGCGGGACTGTAGCTGCTGTACCGCTTCTGCGGTGGCCACTTGACAGGAGACAGGAATCACGGGCAGAAGTCCCTTTAGCCTGGCCTAGGAGGCCAGAACTAATGCGGTGGTGCGTTGTGCTGGCCGCAGAGTATGAAAAAATATAAATCGAAAGACAAAACAAAAAAACAAAAAACCAGTAGTAATTAGCTAGATAGATTAATAGTTTCATTATTAGCAGCAAAACTCTTGCACCATGTTGCAACATTTTATATATCTACAGGTCACTAATACTCCGGAACAAACCTATATATACATGCTATAGGGATAGTAATTTAGCCAATATGAGAGGTATAAATTAAAAGACAAAAAAAGCTAAAAATGCTAAAAATGATTTAACTCAATAGATTCGTTCAGCCCATAGGGAGTCATGGTATCTAGTTGAAAGATTCAAAATGCTTCCCTCTGGGCCAATCTAGTAAACTGATTGCCTCCTCTAGCAGTTTTCTGAGCTAATTTAATACCCTTAATTGAAAGAACCTCTACTCTCCCTCCATGTTTATCATTAACGTGACGTGAAACAGAATGAAGTCTGTTGTTCTTTACAACATTATGGCGGTGCTCAGAAAATCGAATGTGGAGCTGCCTCGTGGTCCTGCCAATATACTGCATGCCACATTGGCATGCAATTTGGTAGACCACGAAGCAGCTCCGGCAGTTTATAAAATATTTTATTGGGAAACTAATCTGACCATTAGAGGGAGAAAAAGAGGTGGCCTTGTGGTGACCAAACCTACACATCCCACACCTACTTTGGGCACACCTAAAAAAACCTTTGGGTTTCTCACCCAACCACGTGGGGGCATGTGTGATGTTAGGGGGCTTTAGAAAGCTATGAACCAGAAGGTCCCTAAGGCTCTTCGCCTTTCTAAAAACCACTCTTGGTTTATTTTCCACAATGAGTGGTTTCAACAGAGAATCCAAACTCAAAATATCTTTACAGTTACGTTGAGTTCACGCAGTTCAATACTTGCTCACATAAGATTAAGAAGATCATTAATAAAAATGCCAATATACTAGAATATGATCCGATCCTTAAACACACTGGTTGGACTAAACCTAAAACCATCTTTAGAAAAGCTCGCAACTTGAAAGACTGTCTGCTGGCTAGTCATTTCAAACAAAATATAGTAATACAGAGCAATTGGCTATCTAATACACTTACAGGGTGTTTTAAATGTGGCAGGTCTCAATGTATCACATGTAACTTTATTGACAGTAATCACCTGACGTTCAATGGGATGGATGGCAAAACATACAAGATCGATCGTTACATTAACTGTAAGACCTGTTATGTAATATATCTAATAAAATGTACTTGTGGCATGCTATATGTCGGCCGGACTAGATCCTTGTGCACGAGATTCCTAGAACACAGGAGAAATATTCTGAAAAATATCAAGACCCATACCCTCTCTAGACATGTGAATGTAATACATGGGGGTAATGTTGGATGTATTTCTGTAAAGGGCATTGAGTCCATAAAGGAGACTAAAAGAGAAGGAGATTGTTTTCCTTGTTTATGCAATAGGGAGTCCTATTGGATTTTTAAACTTGACACACTACATCCCAGGGGTCTAAATGACTCCATAGAACTGGATCGTTGAGATACACTCTCTATAATGCAATTATCATCATCTCTACTCTTTTTGTGGACTGAGTGCCCTTTATCTATGGGATAAGATCTTTTTAATTTAATTTATTTTATTCTATTTTATTTTATTTTATTTATTTGTCTCTATTGTGATTAATTAATTAATTTCTCTTTATATACGTGCCATTCTTATTTTGACTCTGACAGTAGCAGACAGAGTAGTCTCATGACACCTGTCTGCATACATGTTTAAGTCAGCTATTTATGGCACGCGTCTACATCTCAGGAATTAAATAATTTCTATCTCTGCCTCTAGGGCAAGAATATTATATATGTACTACCTCTGTCTGGTTCTTATCTGAATAGAGATTCCTCAAGCCTAATTCCCATATATATAGATATTTACAAGTGTATAAATAGCATTTAATTATAGATACTGTCTGTCTTTACATGGATTTATGATACGAAATACTATTAAATCTTAAATTTGATTAAATTAAGACTAGATTCACTACAAAGATCTCTATTAAATATCCCTATTGGATTGTATGTCTTCACTGGTTCCATATCCCTACACATAATTATTAGTTTTTGTCTAGGGATCTGTAAAGGATAACCTGATGTAACTTAATATAATGAATATACTTTGAAATGTAGCACAATAAACTGTTTTGTGCAATATATATATTACTTGCTTAAAAATATTGTTTCATATGATACAATAAATTGGAAATATGGTTTATGATAGTAATGCTATTGAAAATATACGTTATGATCGAACCATGTTTTTACAACAAGACAGAATGCATAATTGGTGTTGAGCCAAAATAATGTATTTGCGTGAATATATTTACAGTGTATATACATATTTTTTCTCTATATGAATAATCATGTGAATAACTATAGATAGTCATATATGAATGAAAAAAATCAGATCACTATTCTGAAAAGCAAAAGAACCACCTAAAAGAGGGAAAACAACAGTTCTCTCTGGTTCATGAGGAGTTAAAAATGTATCTAAGACACTGCTGAAATGACCAAACATCAAAATACGTAAAATGTTACATTCTTGATTTAAATATACTTTTTTTAAAAACAATCTCTGCAACAATTGTATTATGAATATAAATGTAAGACTATTGTAAACCGTTATTTCAATCTTTTTCTGCTTCTTACGTAATATACAACAACGGAGGATAATGAGATAATTACGCAGCACCTGTGGAATGAACATTTAAGAAACCAGGACAGGTGCACTTGCCACTTGCTCTCTGAAGAAACCTTTTTGAAGGAGAAACGCGTAAGGCTATTTGCCACAGCTCCGTTTTGACACACCTAATATTGGCACATCTATCCTTTGAAATCTTTGGCACCAGCACGATTGATACGGTGATCACATCTGCGCTGGCACGCAGCATACCACCGCTAAAACACAGCTTACCAGGAGAGATACTACACGCTCAGCTGTTACAATAGAGGCACGGCTCCCAAACACATTACGTGTATGCACTGCACTTTTGGTCTACAAGCACAGCGGAACGACTACTGCAGCGGCACAGCCTCCAAGTACTCAGCCTCCAGACACTGACCTTACTGGACACAATAACAGCAGTGGGATCCAGATCGTTACCTAAACGGAGGTGGTAATTATTTTCTGGCACAGCCAGCTTACCCACATCTTGCATTACCTATAACACTGTGCTGAATATATTTTTCCTATTTCCATCTGGATTGCTATATGGTGCCTAAACTAGCAACTTTTTTTTGCCTATTCTGTGACTCTAATTATTTCAGCATGATGCCATAAATAAGCACAAGTGCCCTACAAGTATTGGGATCTCAACTACATCTGACCTATTATTTTCTCCACTTGTCTACTGATGTGTGCTTTTGCCAGTAATATATAGGACTTGCAACGTTGCATACTGCCTAATATTCATCGATATATTCTCTTATTTGGGTGTTTTCAGATTAACACGGAGCTTAATACTGAATATTTACTGTGGCTATTATATTTATATTATTTTTATTGTTCTTGTTTTTGCATTTTTATCTTGCCAAATCATTCTATATGATTAGTGGTTTTTAAGAATTCCAGTCTATTGAATAAATTGTTATATTTCATAATCTCCTAGCGCTTTTTTCTATTCTTGTTTTTGATATTCCATAGGCCTCGGTTTATTTGGTTCAATGGTTAATTTTCTGACGCTGAATGTAAAGGGACTGAACGCCCCATTAAAAAGACGTATGGCCCTGGCTACATTTAATTCCTACAGGGCAGACATAGTAGCCTTGCAGGAAACTAATTTCTCCTCTCGCCAAACACCCATATTATCCAATCATCAATACCCGTTGATCAATGGCAAATGGAGTTTTAAAAAAAAACGGAGTAGCCATTCTCTTTAGGTCATCCCTTCTGTTTGATCCGTATTCCTCTGTTAAGTATAAAAATGGCTGTTATTTGGTGTTGGTGGGTTGTCTAGATGGGAGCTGGATTACTATTGTGTCCCAATATGCCCCAAACACACAACAGATTCCCTTCCTGCGTACCTTGTTTGAATTAGTACTAGACTCTCGGAAGGGCAATTTAGTGCTCCTAGAAGATTTTAACTTGGCCCCAGATCCCAGAATGGATAGAGCCTCTGCATCCCCTGTACCACCCTCAAATTCACCTCAGTCCCACCGTCTTCTGACTCAGCTACTCTTAGAATTTGGACTTCGGGTTCATCAATGAATTTTATATCCAATTTGTGGATGAACTTGCTCCGCTATTAACAAATTTGTTTAATGAGATCCACGAAGGTGGCTTTTTCCCATCTGAGATGCTAGAGTCCAGAATCATCACCATCCTTAAGCCGGGTAAAGACCCCACCAAGTGTCAAAACTATCGGCCGATAGCTTTATTGAATTCAGACTTTTTGCTAAATTAGTGGCGAACTGCCTCTCCCCATTTCTCTCCAAATTGGTACATCCGGATCAGGTAGGCTTCATGCTCAACAGACAAGCCCCCGATGCCACAAGACGAGTATTGGACGTGGTGGACTTGCTTTCGGCCACAGGAGATCAAGGCCTTGTTCTGTCCCTGGATGCAGAGAAGGCCTTTGATTGGCTTCACTGGGGCTTTTTGCGGGAGGTTCTCCATCGTTTGGGTTTCCGCGATCCATTTCTACACTCTGTCTTAGCGTTATTAACTACGCCCAATGCTAGGGTATTTTGTAATGGCTTTCTTTCAAAACACTTACAAATTACAAATGGCACCCGACAGGGGTGCCCGATGTCCCCATTAATTTTTGTGCTGGCCATGGAGCCGTTAGCGACCAAGATTTATTTAGATGCTTCATTCCCAGCTCCCTTTCTAGCCAATCAGCCACACAAGATAAGCCTATTTGCTGTTCTACAATTTTTTTTAATGCACTGTCCTCGCTTCTCTCTCTTCACTCCATTTTAAAGAACTTTAGTGAGGCATCCTTGTATAAGCTTAACACCTCTAAAACTGAGGCTCTCCCAATTAATAGTACCCAGTCGATGGTGAGCATTTTGCAATGGCGCTTTCCCTATGTTTGGAAAACAGAATCTTTATCATATCTAGAGATTAAGGGCCTGATTCAGAGGCTGAAAATGAGAACTTAAAGTTACACCTGGGCTAAACCATGTTGATTTCAGGGGAGTCAAATTTCATTTGTTGCAACAGTATTATAGTGAAAAGGTGATGTTTCCCAGCTCAAGTCTAATTAGCAGTTTAAAAGTGAAGCTGATCAGGTATCTGTGTGCAATAAGTAAAAGCAAAGCATTCTCCCTGCATGCATAGAATAAAATTAACTTGACGCCCCCTGAAATCAACATGGTTTTGCCCAGGTGTAACTTGAAGTTCTTATTTTCAGCCTCTGAATCAGGCCATATGTCTGTAAGGTATGTGTCCCTAAGATATATGGTCGATATTGTGTTGCAGTGTTTAGGATGAAATGGGAGTTGTATAGTGGAGACTACAATACTGCCTGTATTGTATAGCAGCGGCTATGATTTGCTTTCTTTTATTGTGTTTACAAGATTGTGTTTTATGATGCTTACATGGATACTATACTCTAGTAACTGTAATGACAAATCGTTAAACAGGTAGGCGCAAATTTAAAGTTTGCAGGGAGGCGCCGAACACCCT